>CM069153.1:2519822-2554822 GCA_035221665.1 Okamejei kenojei
GGTTACTCTGGGTCCGTGTTGAAGCTGAGTTTTAATGAACGGATGCCCCAAACGTCGCCTCGCTCCTTCGATCTTAGATGCTGCTGCACCCGTGAGTTTTCTCCAGCTTTTTGTTGTACCTCGTGAAGTGAGGTTGGGAAGGAGGGGGGGAGAGGGGGGGGACTCTGTCTCTGTCTGCGGTGTGTGTATTGGCTGCAGCCATCGTCCTGCTTTAGTGAGGAAGAGGTCGGTGATTGATCAAAAAGGCCCTAGGAGACTTGTGCTGATTGGCTGCCAAGTGACCAGCGCCATATGTGATTGGACACAATGCCATTGCAGACGGCGGCTGATTGGGCAGGAGGAGACGATTTATGATTGGACGAATTTTAGGGTAGCTGGTCGGTGAATTGGACGCAACCCCTTTTGAGACAGTCGTTGGATTGGCACCAAAATAATCGGGCGCAAAAAAATTAAAATTAGGAAAACAATAAAATCGAAATTACGATTTAATCGGAAAGAATATCATGCCTGGATCTGCAGCAAAGATATGTTCTTTGATCTGCAGGTTCCTTCACACCAACCAATAATAGTTCCCCTTGATATTTTTATTAATGTTTATTCATTTTGCTGGGGGTGGGCAGGGGGAGAGGCGTGAAGGGTGGGGGGGAAGGAGGGGAGGGGAGAGAGCGAGAGGGGGGGAGATGAGAGAGGAGGGGGTGAGGGTGGGGGGTGGGGGGTGGGGAGGGGTTGGGATGATGAGAGGGGGGAGAGAGAGTGGAGGGGGGGGAGGGGGGTGGGATGAGAGATTGAGATTATTGAGAGAGGGGGGAGGGTAATTTAAGGGAATGTATGATAGGGTATGAGATATGACGAAGGGGGGAGGGAACGAGAGAGAGAGAGAGTTTGATGTGAGAGTGGGGGGGAGGAGGAGAGAGTGGGGGGGGAGAGGGAGAGAGAGAGAGAGGAGGGGAGGAGAGAGAGAGAGGGGATAGAGAGAGGTCGGGGTAGCGAGGAGGAGGAGAGCTTGGGGGGGGAGAGAGAGGGGAACGTGAGGGAGGGGGGGGAGAATGAAGAGGAGGGAGGGGGGAGAGTGAGCATGGGGGGGATGAGAGGGGGGGGAGAGGAGAGATGAGAGCGAAGAGAGAGAGGGGGTTGGTGTGAGGAATAGAGAGAGAGAGGAGAGAGGTGATGAAGAAGAGAGAGGAGAGGGGCGGGGCGGGGCGGGCAAAGCACCGCAGGGGCCTGAGGAGGCATGGAAGAGCGATCTGAGGACAGTGAAGAAAAGCAGCGGGTGATGATATGAAGCGTGTCTGCCGATCGTGGGTTCCGCCATAAAGGGAAAAAGCGCACGCACACACAGCGTGACAGAGAGGGCCGGGTCTCGCGGGGGAGACAGACGATCGTGCCTCCTCGGAGGAGGAAGGTGGTCCCCTGTGACGGGGTTTAGAGGGGAGAGAGAGGAAAGAGAGGAAAGGAGAGAGGAGAGAGGGAGAGAGGAAGGTGAGAGAAGATAGTAGATTTAAGAGTTTAGAGGGGGAGAGTGGAAGGGAGGGGTGGATAGGAGAGGGGAGGGAGGTGAGAAGAGGGAGGGGTTGGATGGGCGCCGGGGAGTGAAGTGAGTGGGCTGTCAAAATGCGGAGAGAGAGGAGACAGAAGCGGCCCTCCCTTGGGACTATCTGGAAACCCGCAGAGCTGAGTGGAAGCCGGCTGGCGATGGAGGGGCGAGGCTGCACGGTCCACAGCGAAGGAGAGAAAAAATTTATTAAAAGGAGGAACTGCAGATGCTGGAGAATCGAGGGGTACACAAAAGCTGGGATACTCAGCGGCGTGCAGCAGCGTCTAGGAGCGTAGGTGATGGCGAGTTTCGGGTCGAGACACCTTCTCAGACTGAAACCGAAACGTCGCATATCTCCTTCGCTCTTAGATTGCTGCTTGCACCGCTTGGAGTTTCCCAGCTTTCTTTTTTGTGTACCCAGCCGAGGAAGAATACATACTTTCCTCTTCAGGGCGTGGGAGAGCCTCTGAGCCCGTGATGTGTAACGATTGTCACTCGGTCCTTGGAATTAAGTAGCGCTGGATTAAAGCTAGGACGAATTAATGCACAGGATGGGGAAACTGAAACTGGAATCGTTAGGAAGAACGTAGTCCCTCTGCGTACCCCCCCCCCTTTCCCCATCACTGGAATCACACTACACACTCACACACTCCCAAAACACCACTCAAGTATGTGTTAAACTTAATCGGCAAAATCCGGGGATTTACGATATGAAAATCGTACGCCCGTAATTTGCCAATTTTCCGTAGGAAATTACGGGAAAATCCGTAACAGTTTGGCATTCTCTGTCTCCCACACGGTCCGGACGATACCTCTAGAACTCCAGTCGGTGGTTGGACGGATTCTAGAATCTTGAAGTTATGAGGTTATACTTTATGGAAAAGAATGATGTGACCATGTAACGGATAAGACCCTAAATCCCTCTCAGTTTTTGTACTCGGCAGGTCTGAGCAGGGAAGGGGGAGTTACCAGAAACATGATTGTAGTGAGATAATAGACTTCAGACAAAGAGTAGGGAAGATTTAGAAGAACGACGCTTGAGACAGGGGAAAGATGGTTTATTGATGGTTCTTCCGATGCATAGACGGAACAAGGTTTAGTGGGTATGCTATAATAACCGGGAAGAGAGAAGAGTATTGAAAAGTGGGATGCAGGCAGGTTACAGGAATGTTGGTCCGCGCAAACGTTGGATGGTGAACTGTAGCATTACTGGAAAGGGGGGTGCATTGGGAACTATCGAAAGGGGAAGAAAGGAATTTGTTATAAGGATTCAAGTATGCCTTTGGGGTGGTGGGTTACACACCTTTGGGAAAAATCTGCAACGAAAGAGGGATGATTACAGCTAGAGGGAAAGAGTTGGCTCATGACAGTTAATTGAAAAGCTTTGGAAGCACTAAATTTTTAATATCTGCAGAAAGAATAGCGGGTGGTCCACGTAGCAGGCCTCCAGAGAGGGAATTCGCTGGAAAGCTAGAGGGAATGGGCAGTCGAGAGATGCCGCTAAGACAGCGGCGACAGAAGGAACGGTGAAAATGCGTGTCTTATACCGTTGAGAGAGGGAATAGAGAAGATACCTGTTTCTCGCGGGAGGTGGAAGGTAAAATGAATGGAGTTGGGTGCCCGGCGCTCCACGGACGGGAGTGTGTGGACGCCGGACGAAAAACAAATACATTACTAAAAGGAATTGACGAGGGATTTGATTAACAATACATTCGCAATCGCACTGGGGAGCTCAGGGCTCTGTGCGACAGGATACTACGGAACCTATGCCTGTAGAGGCATTATACTTTAGCAAGCAAGGCGGTGTCTGGTTGTGTAGTGTGTCAAAGAGTAAATAGAAGGTTATGTAAGAGCCTGTCCCAGGGGGGAGGACACAATTGGCAATTAGACCCTTCCAGAGAATACAGGTAGACTTCACAGAATTACCAAAAGATACAGCAGTGGAAAATATCTTCTGGTTATAGTGATCACTTCACCAAGTGGGTTAGAGGGCATTTCCCCACGATAAATGCCACTGCCCAGGCAGTCACCAAGATACTGCTGGAACAAAAAATCATCCCACGATATGGAGTAATTGAATCCATAGACTCAGATCGAGGAGGGAACACATTTTGCTTCCAATGTGCACCTATAAATTTGTCACGCCTTGGGAATAAACTGGAAGCATGCATACTCATGGCACCCCCAGAGTTCGGGGGAGAGTGGAGCGGAAATGAATGCCCACTCTAAAATTAAGATAACTAAAATTAATGGAGGAGACAGGGTTACCCTGGATAAATGTCTACCAATTGCTTTATTGCGAATACGGACGGCACAGAAAGGATATTGCGGTGTTCTTCCCTATGAAAATGTTGTTTTGGATTGCCCTTATTTTGGGAAGGTGGACGGCACACCGACCTTTGAGGGGAGGTGATGTGTTCGTGAAGATCTATTATGGCAGTGTCTCGTTCCCTTACAGAATTAAAAGTAAAGGATTATTTAGTCAAAGCCCACCACTCGACTTCAATACATGAGCTGTAAAGGCCGCGCGTCTGGGTACTGGTCAGAATTGGAAGGAGGAGGGGGGGGGGAAGGAAAAAAAAAAAAAAAAAAAAAAAAAAAAAAAAAAAAAAAAAAAAAAAAAAAAATAAAAAAAAACAAAAAAAAAAAAAAAAAAAAAAAAAAACTCCAAGCCCCGGTGGACCGGACGTACTAGTAAAACTGACAACCGACGACCGCAATACGCCCACAAAAGAATAAGGGTGGACCACGCGATCCGGGTTTAAAGGGAAAACCCGTCGATGCACCCGTTCTGAGGAGGTGGAACAGTGGATGGTGATGAATTTGGGAAGCAGCGAAGCAAACACCCTAACAGTCAATTGTAATAAAAAAGATTGAATGTATAATTGACAGTATGAAAGGAGCAGTCGTGGGTATTGTTTGCTTTGAATGTAATTGTGGTTAAAATGGTATTAATTATTTGTGATATATGTTTATCTTTCCTATCCAATACTGAGGGCTGATACACACACAGATCTTTTACCTATTCATTCCATCGGTGAAACTAAGAGTTTGCATGACCGAAAATGACTAGAAACCATTTGTAAGAGGGGGGGAAAGGAGTATTTGCGTGGCAGGCAATAGGGGGTATATAGGGAAAGTTTGGGGCGTTACCTGACCAAGGGAGTGAGATGGGTTTCTGTACAGTTTAGTTTTACCTTCTAGATCGTATTATGGGGCAATAGATAAGTCGAAGGAGGATGTAATAAAAGTGGTTACTGAGGTAGTAGTTCACTAGCCTCCCCTCCCCCACACTACTCTGCCTCAAGTGCATCAGACACTTGTACGATGGAATTTAAAGAAGCACGATCGAGATCCCTGAAAGGAATAAAAAAGAAAACCTGCTTTGTTGGACTGGCCCTACCAGATAGCTGTAATCCTGAATGTGGGACTAACTGTTGGGTCTGCGGAGGACACTGATGAGTTCACGTTGGCCGTGGAGGGGATCCGATGTTGAAGTATGGGACCTGATGGGGTGGAAACACTGACAGTTGGACAAGTCGAGATCCCCAGGTATGGGTCCTGTGCTGACGCTCCAGTCGGGACTGAGTGTATCGCTAGGCCCTGGGCAAAGGTTGCCGTTCCTAGTTGGCAGCAGCCCCTGCCAGCGCATAGTCACCGTAGTGGCCGAATCAGTAACCGGAGTGTGGTAGGCAGAGGATAGCCTAAATGGTATCTAACTAAAGTAAAATATGGGGGAAAAAACTGCGCTATGGATGGAGATCGATGGAGTGGAATCGGCTGGGCCTGGACTGCACCGGGGGAATAACCCTTATCAAGGGATCCAGTATTGCGAGGGGGGATTTGTATGAGAACAGAGTTGCTCTCTGGACCGGCCCCTGAAGGACTGTTATCGGATATGCGGATACAAGGCTATACTCGCGGTTTGTTACCGATGGAGATGCGAGTCGGGAATTTGTTTTATTGATGTGTTACAACCTGGATTTTTCCTGTTAAAACACCAGAAATGAAGGGCGTCGTTAGGAATACCTGGCTATTTGATGAACTATATCGGATAGGAAGAATAAGAGGAAAATTAGGACATTGGAGATGGGTAAGATGTGAATGGCCACCAGGCACAGAGAATCATCTCATACTAGTCGGACCTGGCCACTTGGGCACAGTTGGGATCCTGGGGTTAGTCCGGAACACAGTATACATGTTAAAACCCGGCAGAATCGATAAGGCTTCGAGGAAGTAATGGAGGTAATTACCAACCAAACGGCGTGGGGCGCTGAACTGGAAATGCTGGCAAGATCCAGCATAAGCAGATGAGAGCAGGAATATACTCAGATCCGGTTAGCCCTTTTGATTAACTCCTGGGCAGAAGAAGGGATGGTAGTGTAGCGGGAAATTACTCTCTGTAATTTTGACGGTTTGAAGCATCGATTGATAGGACAGGCAGTGACTGGACATTATCAGAAGGGATCCGTTAAGTTGGCCAGATGTTCCAATACAAAGAAGTTGGAAATTCGTTTATGGGAACCCAATGGTGGGATTCCATTCCTCGGAGGGAAGGGAACATGGTGGTGAGATACGGTGGGACTTGTGTTTCTATGTGCAGGGGCTGGATGATCTTTATCCCTGTGCATCCCTGTTATTGGTGAACTATATACCATGAAGGTATATAGTCAGATGCAGGCTGTAGTCATGCTATGGGAGAGAAAGGGGAAGATACAGAAACTAATGATAGTGCGGCCAGGGGAAAGGTTTATGTTTGTAGCCGGAAGAGAAGGTTAGGACTAAGTGGTACGTCAGTTTGAGTTGAGGTGAGAACATGTTAAATGAAGGAGGTATGTAATGTCAGTGTATGGTGCTAAGAAAGAGAAAAAGGAAGAGGATTGTGAGGGATTTAAAGTGATTAAAACGCGCCCTCATGTAAAGTAAGGAGTTTTAGAGAGGAATAGCGAACTGAGAGGGTGAAGAGTGGATTCTGACAGATCAAGCTGTGTTGCGAAGGTTGCCAATAGGAAACTCCGAGTCATTTGATGTCCTTGAGTAAGAAGTAATAGGATTGTATAGCGGTTTATGAAGGGAGTGATGTAGATAGTCATTATCAAGGTAATGGATGTGATAGATGGGAACCTTGTCACTATAGCTCTAGCTTTAGTTAACTGAATAAAGGCAGAACTGAGAGGGTTCACTAGGAGCGGAGTTAAACTAGGGGCAGGTCATGAAGCAACTTGAGCATGTTACTATAATATAAAATGAATAGTACAACAACCGCCTGTCTATTGGTCAAGAAATTGTCATTACCATGAAACAAGTTTTGAACATGCAATGTATGATGATGGGAGGTGGCGTGGGTGTGTGTACGGTGGGATTGTTAAAAAAACCTACAGGATTGTGCACTCCGAACCCTGATTGGAGAAGGGTCGGAGGGCGGTTGAATGTAAAGATTCTGTGTATAAAGTGGGATGAGCTTTCTTTGCGCTTGGCGGTTATGTGTCCTCGATATGGTAGAGGCACACGGTCTGGCAGACTCGTTAAAAATAAAGAATCTCTTCATTCCAGGATGTAGTCTTTGTGCATTAATCGTGAGCATAAAGCAGTATCTCACAACCCTCATAATTCTTTTCTCCATCTACAAGATACAAGTCAGGAACATCACGGAATAATCTCCACTTTCCCAATGTGTGCAGCTTGCATAAACACTCAATAATCAGAGGAGGGCAGCATGAGAAGTCGTCATCCTCCATGCTAATGTTCATTTTGGGGAAACTGTATTTATAGCCTCGAGAATGTCGGGTGGGATTTTGTTAAGGAATCAAAAAACATGTAATTATTGTTTATTTCGCGAATAAAGTCTGTCTTTTCTCTGTGGCCTGCTCTCAATTAATGCTTTCTAGAAAAAAGCACAATACTATTCTGGGGTTGGAGGGGGAGGAAGGGGAATGAGGGAGAGGAGGGGATGGGGGAGGAGGATGGGGATGGGGGGGAGATGGAAGCGGTGGGAGAGAGTTGGGGATGTGGAGGAGAGGGGTGTGGGTCTGGGGTGGAGGAGGAGGGGGTGAGGGTGGGGGATAGAGGAGGGGGTGGGGTGGGGGAGTGTGAGGGGGGTAGAGGTGTGGGGGACTGAAGAAGGGGTGAGGTGGGGAGGGAGGGGGTTTGGGGTGGGTGGGAGAGGAGGGGGGGGTCTGGTCGGTGGGGAGAGGGGGGGTTAGGGGAGTGGGGGAGCGGAGGGGGTGAGGGGTGGGGGTGAGAGGGGGGTTGGGGTGGGGGATGAGGAGGGGGTAGGGGTGGGGGAGAGGAGGGGGTTAGGGAGTGGGGGAGAGGAGGGAATGGGAGAGAGTTTGGGGTTGGGAGAGATTGGGGATGGGGCTGAGTTGGGGGAGAGTTGGGGTTGTTGGTAGGGTGAGTGAGGCGGTGGTGGGGGAGAGGAGGGGGTGAAGGGTGGGGGGGAGGTGGGGGGTTGAGGGAGGGGGGGGGAGGGAGGGGTTGGGGGAGAGAATGGGGCAGAGGTGGGGGGAGAGGGGTGTAGGATGAGAGTTGGGGCATGGCTTCTTTGAGAGGGGGAGAGTGGGGATGGGGGGTGAGTATGTGGGTTGGGGGAAGAGTGTGGGGGTGAGGGTGGGTTGGGGAGAGGGGTTGGGGGTAGGGTGGGCAGGTGAAGATAGGGGGTGGGGAGAGTGATGGTAGGGGTGTCGGGAGGGAAGAGGGCGGGGGCCAGAGGCCCGGCTTTGACACTACCACGGGAAGCTGGTCGGCGGGCTTGTGTTCTTCCGTGCCGGAGCTAGCATCATTGCCGTGGATACAAAATGGCTGCGACTTGGTGCACCATGTCCTCCTCTGTCTCCAGGCTGTGAGACTCCAATTGCCGGGGAGTAGGCTGGCGCAGCGGACAGGCGCGGGCCACTGGACCTCGTGGGCTCCATGCTCGGGCTCATTCCTGCGCCTGGCTGCTCGACTCGGTCCTCCTACCCGCGGCGTCGGATCACAGCTCCGGCCGCCCGGCTCCCCGGGAAGACACTCTCCCCCCCCCCCCACCCCCCCCGGTCCCGGCTCCGCCCGATGCCACGCGCTCGACAGCGTCTCGGCCTCGCTCCCCGAACCATCGCCGGCCCCGCTTGACCCCGAACCACTCGGACCCCGGAACACACCCGCCAATTGTGGAAGACATAAGATCGCACTCGGATCAGCTCGCCGCTTCCCTCGGGAATATCTAAAGCATGCTAGAAGCCCCTGCTCGGACACGCTCGGCCTCCCGCCTCCCCGAGAACTACGCCTCGGCCCCCCGCTCCTACGAACCGCGCTCTGGCCCCTGGAGCGCACGTCTGCAGGCTCCCTGGCTGCCGCCCGGAACAGACTCTCCTCTCGGCCCCGCTTCCGACACTCTCGTCTTCCCTTCGCGGGGACGTCGAATAGCCCTCGGAAGTGCTGCGGCGCTCCACTGCACGGCAAACGCCATCGGGTACCATCTCCGCAATACCAGGCTGTATGGCAACGTTTCGGCTCTCGATCTCCCGAACGCCTCGCGCTCTCACTTCCAGCCCATCGGCTCACACCGTTGTCTCTCTCCAGCGCGCTGTCTTCCTCTGGAATTTTTCATACCGCGTTCTTTGTCACGACGTTCCTCATCCCTCTCGTCACCCAGCTGCGTCCACAGCAGTCCTTACCTCTCCCTCACCAGCTTTACACATGTACAGTATACGGTGGCACTGATTTGTGTATGCAATCAGCCTATGTACACCATTGATATGGCATAGGTGCTGGCGCGAAGGGAGTTCCGAATGGCCTTCTCCTGCGATCTTATTATCTACTGTGGCGTGCTGGAGTAGTGTCAATTTTTTTCATTGTTCCGCTTCAGGAGACACTATTTGTATCGCCATTAAATTGTCAACCACTTCGTATATGGTCGCACCGGTGATTTCACAGATTGCGATGATCACTGCTGTATGTATGTACAGCCAGATGCGCCGGCTATGGCCCACTATGGCTTTGGGTCTAGCCTGTGATCACTTGCATGCTGCAGACATGCAGAGCGTCTCCGTCACCTGTATGGCTGGTCGTCCTTTTGTCAGTAGACAGGGAGAAATTTTAAAGACCTTAGGCGAGACAGAAAAGGCTGACCCGCTATTTCTTATCAAATGTGGCTATGCCCCTTCAAGAGGTTAGAAATACATACTGAAGATCATGTATATAGAATATCAAACATGGGTAACAAAGCGCATCGGGATTGATGTTACCCTTTCCCCGATGTTGGAGGCGCCAATCCAACCTACATCTCTCTTTTGTGTAGACTCCCAGTTATCACCAAATTAGCATGTATCAAAGAGGATTAGTTAAAAGCATATAGTAAGTCCTATGCAGTCAGTAAATTAGGTGTGTTGATCATGGGGAACACGGATATGGCGGTCCAATTTGAATTAACTACTTTGGTTTCCGTATTCTCCCTAAGGAAAGACTTAAATAATCTGCCTGGGAAGGCGAAATAGCAGGGGGACCACGGGGTCAAAGGAGGGAATTGAGTGAAATCAAGGTGAGGCAGGATGTTGGGTTGGGTATAGTTGGATTGGATTAAAGCGGTCTCGCGATAAATCCCAGCTAAGGGGGCAGGATTGGATTCATCCCAGTTGTTACTTGAAAGAAGGTAGCGTCTGGAAATAGTGGTAGGTGCATTAGTGATATATCTTTCAAAACTCTTCAGATTGATGGGTGTTAAGTAGTTCCTGAGTGGATTGGCGTGGTTAGCAAATGTATAACACCTCTTTTTTAAGATGGGAGGGATGAGAGGGAGGAAACGCGGGTGGAGATTACAGCACCTGTTAGTCTACATCGGGTTATAGTGGGAAAACTGCTAGAGTCAGTTTATTAAAGATGGGATAGCAGGCACATTGGAAAGTGAGTGAAATCATTGGGACAAAGTCAGCATGGATTTACGAAAGGTAAATCATGTCTGACGAATCTTGTTTGTGAATTTTTTCGGAGGATGTAACTAGTATGCTGTGGAAGATAGGTGAGAGAGAAGGAGAAACCAGTGGTTGTGGAGTATCTGGACTTTCCAGAAGGCTTGTCAGACAAAGGTCCCCATATAGAGATTAGCTTATACAAAACTTAAGCTTACGGCATTGGGGTTCGCAGTATATGAGTGGATCGAGACTGGCTGGCAAACAGGAAGCATAGTGTAGAAGTAAAACGAGGTTATTTTCACAATGGCAGGCAGTGACTAGTGGGGTACCACAAAGGTCAGTGCTGGGACCCGCAGGCGTAGTTTACAATTAAATAGGATTTGAATAATTCTTGGAATGAGGGAACAGTTGATAGGCTATAGCATATCTCCAAGGAGTTCGCGAGATAGAGACTAGCTAAGCTGTGGGGGGCAGTGTGAGCTGTGAGAGGATGGATGATAGGAGACGTGGGCATGGTGTAGGTGTGGGATTAGGGCTGGAGTGTGTGTTGGCAATTTGTTTGATCTGATGCTGTATAATGTGGATAGAAACTGTTGAGGTTCTGTTCCACTTTGGGCGGCAAATAAAACAGGAAGATAGACCAGAGTACATATATGCTATATGGGGGACCGAGTTAGGTGAAGAAAGGAGAGATGCAGCGCTGAGATCCGGTGGTTTGTCTATGTAAACGCTCTCTCGAGGTCTTTGATTAAAGTATGCTCTGCCAGGGTGCAGCAGGCAGTAGAATAAAAAATAAGTCTCATGAATGGTATGTAGCTTTCATACACGCAAAAGGATTTGAGTATAGGAGCAGGAGGTGTTTTTATCAGTTGTCGTAGGGTTCTTGGTGATGAGACCACCCTGGAGTATTGCATAATCGTTCTGGTTGCGACTATCCGCGCGCAATTTCTGAGGTACAGGACAGACTGTATTGCCTCAAGGATGAGGGAGTGTACAGAGCTGGTGCGCTAGACTGATTCCTGGGGTATATTGGTCAGGGATCTTGTGTCTTGTGTTGAAGAAAGACTGGATAGAGCCTCGGGTTTGATATAGACGGTCGTCTAGAATAGTTCGGAGTTGAGAGATAGGGTGGATGTCTTATACGTAACAGCTTATCGCTCAGAGGATTTTAGGTAAGAGGGTGCTTTTGGGACAGGTTTGAGAGCGATTAGAGAGGTTTAAGATTGTTATACTGATGTTTGTGATAGTCAGGGACAAGAGAGGGGCTCACAGCTTAAGGTATAAGGGGGGAAGTAATTATCGGTTATAGACCGAGGATGGAGAGATACTTTTTTCACACAGAGAGTGGTGAGTCTCTGGCCCGGAACTCTTCGCTGCCTGACACAGGGTTAGTTGAGTGCCCAGATCAGTGGCTTCTATTTAACGGGAGTAGATTGTGGCCCTTGTGGCTAGGGGATCAGGGGGGTTATGGAGATAGACAAGGCAGGTTACTAGGATACTGATTTGGATGTTCAGCATGATCATATTGATGGCGGTGCAGGAGCGAAGGGCCGAATGGCCTACTTCCTGCACCTAATTTCTATGTTTCATGTTTTCACGCCAACTCATCAAATGCCGTATCAAACCAGGTTCGAGGGAATTTCAAGTGTGGCCTGAGGGAGCTTCTGGGCAATTAAAGGAACTGTTTAACCGAACCGACGCTATGGACTGGTTTTGTGTACGATGGGATTTTGACACCTACGCCTTCCACTCGTACCTCATTTGTACTATACTTTTTTGCTTAAAAGTGTGTGGAACAATGTAGGCGATCCAGCTATCCCTCTTTCTCCCAACATAACCATGGATGTCCAAAGGGGTTCCGACTCCTTTTAATAAAGCCCCAATATGGCTTTTCGGTCCGGAAATAAGACCTGTTATAGTGGCGGCAGGTCCGACCCTGAAGAGGGGCATCAGCAAACGCCCCAAAGCAGCCTTATAATTCACTTCATAAACATCTAAAGACTCCCCTGTCGTGTATGGCAAGATTTACAGGAGCTATCACGAACTACAAATCGCATACCAACTCATTCCGCAGCAGGCAAAGCAGTGCCTCTTGGTCCCCGAGAGAAACTCGAGGCTCTCAGCCGCTTCTTTGGCTACTTGAGGAGTGAAGAGGACGAGCGTGGTCATTGCGCCAACTATCTAAAAAGCTGTGTCTGTTAACTTTTTTTTTTATTTTTTAGTGTGTAAAAGTGTTTTGTTTTGGAGTCTATTCTTTGTTTATGTGAGGGTGGGGGGGGGGAAGGAGGGGTGGAAGTGAAGGAAAGTTGGAAAGATGCCGTTCCTATTCAGGTCATTTACCTTGGTCGATGAGTGGAGAAGAATTCTTCCTGTGGTTGCATCTGTCGGACCTGTCCTCTCGCGTACTTAGCCAGGGACCTGGGCGGCGTTTATTGATCTTTTAATGGCAAACCATGGCCGGTTCACCTCAGCTTCGCTGGCGGCTCTTTGTGGACACCTGGAACGGTTCCAGCTGGCCGTGCACCATCGAGGCAAAGAGTCGTTCTCGCGGAGCGGTGCGATGCAGCTTGCACGCACGGGGTTGTCCGCCGCTGGAGCTCGGTGAGCTGAAGACGCCGACAAGAAACATCGCAGGGTGAGTTTAGGGTCGGTGGAAGGCGGTCCGAGCTGTACGCGTTGCTCTGGGGCTCGGTCATGATGCTTTACGTTAGGGAGTTGTTCGCTCTCAATCGCTGTGTATCGGAGGTCGCATGCCTTTGTGGTGCTTCGGAGAGCCGCAAGGGACTCCAGTGAGGAGTGGAGCTGGCCGCGTTATCCAGGATTGTCCAAGCCGATGAGGAGGGTGCTCCTCGACGGCCTGGAACAGGGGACCAATAAGCAGCAAGCTGCGGAGGCCTCTATAGGCCGACTGTGGTGAACTGGGGAGGGCGTCTGGGACTTTGTCTGCCTTCCCTCACCAGGGGAGACATTGGAGCAAGCTAGCTTGGAGTACTTCTGTAGTAGACCATCTTGGACCTGTCTTAGAGACCTCTGCTCTCGCTCAGACCTGAATGCTCGGTGAATCTGTGCATCTTGCAAGTAAGTAGATATGCGGATCATTATGATTGCATCCAAGCTTCAGGTTAGGGATAAACTCGGAATGGTTTTTGTGGAATAGCGCTAGTCCTCCACACATTTCGTTATTGAAGTCTGTAAAGAATGTGGCGTTATTCATCAGGTCCGGTGCCAAGGTCCTTGATACATTTGTTCCGAGTCCAAGATCAGCAAAGAATGTCCTTGGTGTTAGTTCTCCCCACCCCCCCCCCGCCCGCCGCCCCCGACGCTCCAGTCTGTTTACAGTCCTTCAAGATCCTTGCGGGTGGTGAGCGCTCTTCAAATTGCTGTAGGCAGGGAAGAGAACCCAGCACTGCAGTTTGGTAGGAATTTTCCGAAAGTGAGGGCATAGGGATAGCACGAGCGAGAGGCATCTTTGATGGTCATGTAGACTGTGGTAAAGGGGTGCTGATCCTCCGGATGATGCGGAACTGTTGGGTAAAGTTAGGGAGCTGATTTCTGCAGGATGGCTTTGGTCAAGTCCCCGGTACGGTGTGTAAATGCACTTGGGGATAAGCCGTCTGGTGATTGTTGATCCACCGGAGTGCAGCTCCTCGCAGTGCAGACTGTTATGTCTGGCTGCAGTAGGGGCTGGGACGTAGACTGCAGTCAGGATGCTGGAGGAGAAATTCCTCTCGGTAGGTGTGAACAAGGGACGACGCTTCACCGCCAATTGGTAGTTCGAGGGTGGTGGGGAGAAGGAGATTCAGAAGTTGGATAAGACGCCATGGTCTTGAGCACCATCACTGAGTTGAACGATGAGGCAGACGCCCCCCCCCCCCCCCCCTACTCTCCCGTCCCAGATGCATGCATTTCGGTCCATACGGTGGATAGAGACCCTGTCAGGGCTGGAATCCGCTGTAAGTCAGGGGAGCGGGGTTATGAGCTGTTGTCTCTGTGGAAATCAGAACACATAGTCATTCCCTTCACATCCCTTTGTGAAAAGCAGCCTTTTGGTAAAAAAACTATCGGAAATAGTGCCTAGTTCCGAAGCAGACAGCCATTTACCCTGCCTCAACAACTGCGGCGGTTGCAACTAACACCAATATCACGAAGTGCAGTAGAGATTGTCTTTTAAGCTCACATCAAGGTCCGCTCTCTCCTCAACTCTGGATCCACACCAAGTAGTGGATCAGACCAAACAGATCAACAGTGACACCAGCATTGCCCACTAGCTCATAATGTAACTTGCTCCACCTAGAACAATGGGGGCATGATGCAGAGTGCTATTTGTGGATTACAGTCTGCATTCAACGACGAATGTACCTCAGTAGATGCGTCTCAAAGCTGTTCGACCTAGGATTCTCGAAACACAACTTCTGCCTTTGGATTAAGGAATTCGTCTAAGGACTCAGTCCGTAGTCAGGTAAGGGATCACATTCCACACTTGACCATCAGATAGGAGTTCCACAAGGCTGGAGTGCTGATCCCCTCATTTCTCCCTTTAACATATGATGCACAGAACGACACGAAAAAACACATCATAAAATTTGCAGACATAAACAGAGAATAAGGTTGAACACTGAGGTGACTATGTATCAAACATTTAGTATTAACATATTATAAATTGCAGGATACATCTCACCATGCTCCACCAATACAAAAAACCACAAAAGTTTTTTTTTTTTCCATTTTTTTAACCCCCCCCCCATTGTTATGAAACCCCGCATTTTTTTTTTTTTGGGTGGTGGGGGGGTCCCCCGTGGAATGTTCACACAGGGGCATGGGGGGGTGGGGGGGGTTTACACTCCCCCCCCGCGCTCATCATTGACTTCAGGGATAGTAAGCAGGGGTTACCTTCCCCTCGCACTGCATCATAAACAGAGAAGAAAAGAGTGGGACAGTCTCAGTTTAGGTTACTGGAGCCACCCACATCTCAGCAGGATCAAAGTGGTCAACTACCACACTCTCCTGGTTAAAGAAGGCACAAAAACGGCTTTATTTCCTAAGACTCACTCAGGGTAAGTCATAAACATCCACAAACTCGGATGTTCATTCTACGGTTGAATCCATTGTGTCATTCTTCCGTTGTCTCTATAGAGAGTATTGTCCTGACACATGGCACGGGGTGTGGTTATGGCATCAGTTCTGCGGTGACAATAGAAGGTCTGTACTTAGCATTTCAATTCAGCCAGAAGTCACCAACACACACCTGCTGCCGCCTGGTAGAGATCTATAGCTCTCGTTGACCTGCGGAAAGGCATCACCGCATATGAAAGGACTCATTCTCATCTCGCACATCAATTGTTTGCCTTTATGCCCTCGGGAAAGTGTTTAACTGATCCATCAAATACTACTTCACAAGATTAGTAAATTTATCAACAAATCAGTTTTCTACCCCAATGCCATCTACCACTCTGACATCGTGCAACTGAACACACTGCCCCTTAGCGCCAATTATTTTGTGCTGCCACTACACTATACTGTGAAATATTGCTACATTCAGACTTGGTCAATGTTTGTCTTCCGTTTTTTGTTGTTTCCATCAGTCATTATTATTTTTCTGTGATGTGGCGCAGTGCGCATAGTGAAATTTGGTTGTATGTACTTACAATGACAATAAGAGTTTTATTAGGTTTATTATTATTCGTATTATTAATAAAACTCATCATCAGTACGGAAGAAAGAGTCTGGAACCAAATGTCGCCAATTCTCTTTTTCTTCTTTCATTGATGCTGCCTCACCCGTGAGATTCTCAAGCATTGTTGTCTAACTTCAATAAAAACACTTTGACTTGACCCCTGCTCATCCATTGAGCCTAAATTATCCGATTGCAGGGCAGATCCATCGCAGAGGTGGAGCTCACCGATCGCAATCTGTTGGCTCATTGGTTGGCACCGACGCTCCTCCTCATAATAGACTGGCTCCTTTTATGTCTATCCAAAATTGACACTCCTGCTATTGGACGACAGAGAAAACATTTACCTTGTTCAAAGGCTTTTGTTTTGGAATAGAAAGTCCAGCTACGAACTCCACATCACCAGGGCTCTCCTCTTGTCCATTCCACTTGTGTAGCATCCTCAAAATATTCCAGACCAAAATGTATCCAACTCTCTCTTGACGGAAACATTCCAACATAATTCTGGGAATCCAAGGCTATGGTCCAGTCAGACAATCAACAGGAGAGAATAATCAAGGAACTACGGGGGTGCTGGTTTATAAAAAAAGTGTCTTGAAGAAGGGGTCCCGAACCCAAAAAACCTCACCTATCCTGTTCTTCCTGGGTTTAGACTGCGACTGTCTAAGTTACTCCAGCATGTGATGTGCTATTGTTTGGAATGAACGTCAACATCAACAATTAATCTTAGTGTCATAGAATACACAGTCGATATATTGCAATTCCAAAACGAAATTCCGTCGCATCTTGCTCACAATGCAACACTCGGTATTAATCAGAAAGGATAAATTGAGATAAAATGGGAAATATATAAAGGATAAAATGTTAAAAATGACAATGGTGCAGGCCCTTACATGGAATTCAGGAGTCTGATGGCTCGTGGGGTAGAGCTGTTGCTGAACCTTGACGGTCTGATCCTTATATGACTTCGATATGGTGAGATATGTGTTTATGCTCACATTAATTAACCGCTCTCAAAGACTATTAAATCCTGGAAGCAAAGATTCTTTATTTTTACAAGTCTGGCAGACCCGGGTGCCTGCTTCCACTCCAATTCGAGCCCCACACCGAAGCCAGAGAGATCATCCCCCTTTATACACAGAATCTTCATTCAACCTCCCCTCCGGGACCCTTCTCCAATCAGGGTCGGAGGTGCACAATCTGTAGGTAAATCCCACCGTAACCATCCCCCTCGCACCTCCCATATTCATACATCGCATGTTCAAAATGTTTCATGGATTAATGAGCAATTTCTTGACCAGGGGTGTGTTTGTAATTTCATTTAATCTATTAAGCATGCTCAGTTGCTCAATGGACCTGGCCTAGTTTTACTCACCTCCTAGTGAACCCTCTCAGTTCTCCTTATATCAGTACTAAAGCTAAGCTATAGTGACAAGGGTCCCATCTATCACTCCATTCCACTGATATGGATCTCTCTACATCACTCCCTTCTACTGCTTTTACAATGCTATATTCTTCTTACTCAAGGAACTCAGGATGGGTCTGGCAACCTTCAGACCACAGCTGTGTCAGAATCCTCTCTCCCAGCCCCTCTCAGTTCGAATTCTCTTTAAAACTCCTTACTTTAATGAGGTTTAATCACTTTATCCCTCACAATCCTCCCTTTTTCTTTTGTTATGGCATACACTGATTAAACCCTCATTTTAAGTTCCCTCAACTCAAACTGACGTAACATTGTCCTAACCCTCTCTACTGTAAAATATGAACCTCCCCTGGCCGCATTATCATTATTTTTCTGTATTTCCCCTCTCTCCCCATAGGCATGACTACGCCTGCATCTGGACATACTTCTGGTAATAAGTTCCCTAAAAACAAGGGATGCAACAGGGGATAAAGATCAGTCCAGCCACCTACACATAGAAACACGAGTTTCCCCACCGTTCTCCACCATGTTTCCTCCGAGGATGGAATCCCACCATTGGGTTCCCATAATTGAATTCCACTTTTTGTATTGGAACATGTGCCAACTTACGGATCCCTTCTGTATATGTCCATCACTGCCTGTTCCATTTATCATCGATGTTCAAACAGCAATTAGAGAGGTTGAATTTCCCGCATACACCTCCTTCTTCTGCCAGGATGGTAATCTAGGGCTAACTGTTCTGGTATATCGCTGCTCTCATCTGCGTCTGCTGCTTTGCCAGCATCTCCTCAGCGCCCCCGCAGTTGGTTGGTAATTACCTCCAGTATGCCTGAAGCCTTATGATCCGGTTTAACATGTATACTGGTGTTCGGTAACCCCAGGATCCATCCTGTGGCAAGTGGCTGGTCTGTAGTATGAGATGATTCCTTGCTGGTGGCGCATTCATATTTCCCATTCTCCAATGTCTATTTTACCTCTTTTTCGATATATGGTCGATCAAATACAGGTTGTTCCTACGGAGGACCGGCCTTCTTTGGAATTTAACAGGAAAAATCCAGGTTGTACCAGTCAATAAAACAAGTCCCACTCCAATTCATCGGTAACACCGGAGTATGCCTTGTATCCGCATATCCATAACAGTCCTTCAGGGGCCGGTCACTAAGAGGCAAAACCTTGTTTCCCATATATCTCGCATTACTGGGATCCCCTATAAGGGTTTTTATTTCCCGGTGCAGTTCCTTTTGGTCCACATCCATCGATTCTCCATTGGTTTCTTCATCCGGATAGCGCAGTTTTTCCCATATTTCTTAGTTAGATACCATTTTAGGCTGCTCTGGCCACCACACCTCGGGACTGATTTGGCCACTGGGTGACGAGTGCGCTGGCAGGGGGGCTGCTGCCTACTAGGACGGCATCCTTTGCCCCAGGGCCTAGCGATACACTTTTCAGTCCCGACCGGAGGTCTGTCAGGACCCATACCTGGGATCTCGGTCTTGTGTCCAACTGTCAGGTTTTTTTTCCACCCCATCAAGGTCCCATATTTCAACAATGGATCCTCTCCACGGCCAACGTGAATTCATCAGTGGTCCTCCGCAGACCCAACAGCTTAGTCACATTCGGATTCCAGCTATTTTCCGGAGGGCCAAGTCCACAAACAGTTTTTTTTTTTACTCCTTCAGGGTTCTCGATCCTGCGTCTTTATCTCTTTCGTACAGTGTCTGGTGCACTTTTGAGGCTGAGTATGTGGGGGAGGGGGAGGCTTAGTGACTACTACCTCTGTAACCTCTTTTATTACTTCCTCCCTCGTCTTATCTATTGCCACTTTACGATCTGAGAATGGGAAAACTAACTGTACACAAACCCATCTCTCTCCCTTGGGCAGGTAACGGGCCCAAACTTCCCTTATATTACCCCCTATTGCTGCCATCAAATACTCCTTTCCCCCCCTTTCACAAATGGTTTAGTCTTTCCGGTTCATGGCATACTTTGTTTTTCACATGGGAATGATTAGGTAAATGATCTGGTTTGTCCGCCCTCTGTATTGGATAGGATGATAACATTTATCACAATTATTAATACCTTTTACCACAATTACATACAAAGCAAACAATACCACGACGGCTCCTTTCATACTGTCAGTTTATACATTCAATGCTTTTTTTTTAAAATTACTGTTAGGGGTGTACTTCCTGGGCTTCACCGTCCACTGTTCCTCCTCCTCAGGAAACGGGTGGGTCGACGGTCCTTTAACCCCGGATCGCGTGGGTCCACCCTTTTTCCCTTTTGTTCATATTGCTGTCTCGGTTGTCAGTAATAACTAGGTACGGTCGGTCCTCTGGGCTGGAGTTTCTCCTCCTTCCAATTCTTGACCAGTACCCAGTCCCGGCCTTTACAGCATGTATTGGAAAGTCGAAGTGGTTGGCTTTGAGCCAATAATCCTTTAGCTTTTAATTCTGTAAGGGAACGAGACACTGCCAGTAAATAGTTCCATCAAGAATACATCACCTCCCTCAAAAGGTTGGTGTGCCTTCCACTTCCCATAATAAGGCAATCCAAACAACATTTCATAAGGAGACACCGCAATATCCTTTTTCGTGGTGCCGTCCGTATTCGCAATAAGAGCAATTGGTAGACATTTAGTCCAGGGTAACCCTGTCTCCTCCATTTAATTTAGTTATCTGAATTTTTAGAGTGGCATTCATCCGTTCCACTCTCCCCGAACTCTGGGGGTGCCATGGAGTATGCAGCTTCCAGTTTTTATTCCAAGGGCGCGACAAATTTAATAGGGTGCACCTTGGAAGCAAAAAAGGGTTCCTCGATCTGAATCTATGGATTCAATGACTCCATATCGCGGGATGATTTGTTCCAGCGTATCTTAGTAACTGCCTGGGCAGTGGCATTTATCGTGGGAAATGCTCTACCCCACCTGGTGAAGTGATCCGCTATAACCAGAAAGATATTTCCACTGCTGTATCCCTCTTTTTTGCTTTTTGGTAATTCTGTGACGTCTACCTGTATTCTCCTGGAAGGGTCTAATGGCCAATTTGTTGTCCTCGCCCCTGGGACAGCTCTCATTACCTTCAATATTCAACCCTTTGACGTTCACACGTTTGCTACACAACCAGACAACCGCCTGCTTCCACTTTTTTTCAAACCCTTCTCCGGTTAGTATAGCATACCCACTATACCTTTTTCGTCTATACAGCGGGAAGAACCATCAATAAACCATCTTTTTTCCCTTTCTCAAGTGGTCGTTCCTCTAAATCTTTTATTTTTTTCCCTATACTCTTTGTCTGGAGTTCTATTATCTCACTACAATCATGTTCGGGTAACTCCCCTTCCTGCCTCAGCACCTGCCGAGTACAAAAACTGAGAGGGCTTTAGTTTTTATCCGTTACTATGGTCAAATCATTCTTTTCCATAAGTATAACCTCATACTTCAAGATTCTAGAATCCGTCAACCACCGACTGGACTTCTGAGTTAGTACGTCCGGACCGTGTGGGGAGTGGACACCACCAGAGTTCCTCCAAACGTCCAATTTCCTACTTTTCCTCCACTAACACTGCTTTGTGGCTGATACCGCTTGAATACATACTGGCCATCCCCGCGATACTGGATCCAAGAGTTTTGGAGAGGAACGCGACGGGCTGCCGCTTCCCTCCTTTCTCTTGGGTTAGTACTCCCAGCGCATTCCATTTTCTGCATTCACAAAGAGATGGAATGGCTGGTCAATTAGACGGGGAGAGCCAGTACAGGGGCAGTGATTTAAACTGTTCTTTAGTTTCTAAACTGGTGTTCGTCCCCGGATTCCCACTTTACTTATCATTTTCTTCACCTAATTTATCATATAGAAACCTAACCTGTCGGGTATAATCATCTATCCATAATCTACAATATCCAATCAGTCCAAGAAACTTCCTAATCTCCTTCTTATTCTTCGGCATTGGCAGTCCGGTAATTTCCCGCTATCCTTTCCGGGTTTATTCTCCTTTTTCCCATCGCTTTATCAGGTGGTCCTAGATATTTAACTTCTCGTTCTACAAATTGTAATTTACTTTTAGACACTCTCAACCCCTTTTTTCCCCCAGAAAGTTCAGGAGGGTTAATTGTTGCGTCCCTAACTGCCTCCTCTTCTTCCCCTGATGGTAATAGGATCGTCCACATACTGCAACAGCTGTGTCTCATCAGTCCTCGGGACGTCCTCTAATTACTTGTTCTAATATTCTGTCCAAACAGGTTCGGGGACTCTGTAAATCCCTGAGGGATGCAGTCCCACTGATACTGCTGTTTCCTTTGGGTCTATGGGTTTTCCCATTCCAAAGCAAAAAGGTCCCTGCTCTCTTCAGCCAGGGGACAGCTCCAAAAAGCGTCTTTTAAAATCTACCACACACTGAACCACTTGTGGTTCGGGGGTATTCGTCCCATTATGGGTATACGGGTTCGGGACTACCGGGTGTCGCGTTCTAACTACCTTATTATTTAGTTTCCCTGAGATCCTGGACCAGTCTGAACGTCCCGTCGGTCTTCCTTACGGGGAGTACGGGGGTATTATATGGGGACATACAACTCTCTAATATACCGTCCTTTAGTAAGTTCTCTATAATTGGCTGAAGTCCTCTCCTTCCTTCCATAAAATTGGATATTGCCTTACCCGTACTATCTCACTTTCTTTTTTTCAGAGCTATTCTCAAGGGTGGGATCTGCCAGCCCCCCCCGGTTTTTCCTTCCTTGGCCCACACCTGTGGGGATTATTCTTTCCTCGTCCTCTGTGGTCAATTTATACAATTGGACTTATTATCTGTCCCCCTACGGGGGGGCTGTTCCCATTCCTAATTGGATTTGTAACTCCCTCCCCATCAAATTTATCCCTGCCTGGGGTACCAAGATTAAATCTTCCGTAGTTTACCCGATTCTCGTATTTTACCACCACCCCTTCTACCTCGGGTAATGTCATCACTTTCCCTTCTACCCCTGAGAATTCTAACCTGTTTTTTACCCAATCTCATTCCTTCTGGTACCTTAGTTACACTCGATCTCTCTGCTCCCGAATCTGCCATAAATATCATATCCTCTCCCTGGGCTCCTAATCTCAAGTTTTACCAGAGGTTCCCGTGTGTATCCCATACACCCCAGGGAGCGGAACCCTGACTTCCCTATTCTTTCCTCCATGAGTGCGTACGACTGCACCTCCCGTCGTAGCTTGGGACATTCCCTCCTGAAATGATCCTCCTCGTTACAATAATAACACCGGGGTGGCCCCGTGTACCATCTTCTTGATTCTTGTTCCTTGTTTTCCCCGGGGACCCCCAACTTCGGTCCCCCCATTCACCACTTCCTCGTCCTCTAATACTACCGCTTCCCCTTCCCCGGTCTCCATGAGCACCCGGCCTTCTATCACCTTCAATTCCCCCCTTCTGTACTCCTTGCTGTACTGCTTGCAACATCATTTTTGCCTTTCCCTTCTGTTTTTTCCTCATCCCGTCTTACATATACCTTTTGAGCCTCTGTTATCAATTGATTCAATGGTTTGTCATTCCAATCTTCCAATTTTTCCAATTTCTTTCTAATATCTGGCCATGATTTGTTACAAAATTAACCTTCAACAACTGCTGACCTGCGTCCGTATCAGGGTTATCCCCGAATACTGCTGGACGTTCCTCCTTAACCTTTGTAAGAACACTGTCGGAGGTTCGTCCTTGTTCTGCTGATTCTCAAAAGCCCGTTCGTAAAATTCTGTCCCTTGGGAACGGCTTCTCTGATTCCCTTGATTATTATCTCCTGAGATCTCTCATACTTCTTCTGTTTGGTTACTCCAATCCGGCGCAGTAATGGGATATTTTTACTGCTCCTAGCTTGAGCCTGTAAACCCTTCTCCTGCCTGTCTGACCATCTGTCTTTCTTCTGAGTAAACAAACTTCCCCTTATTGACATCATTGTCTGCCAACTTCTTTTTTTTTTTCCCTGGGCCCCATTAATTTTATTACCCTTCTCCAACCAGAATGTTTATCTATACAAACCATAAAAGCTGCTTGTTGTTCAGCAATTAACTTATTTCTAATTTTGTTTCAAACCATTCTCCCTACAATTCCCAAATTCCAATTCCTAGTTTAAATACATACGACTAACAATTTTCCAAATTAACTTTACTGAAAAGAAATCTATAGAAGCCAAGCAACCTACATTTTCCAACTTCCCCTTTTTAAGTTGCGATGATACAAAGCATTGTCCATTACCTTACAATAACCTCCCCCATTGCTTACAATTTCTTAAAGGAAACACACACACATACCCTTACAACATGTGGCCCACAGCAAACAAACCTGTCACATATACAAACTTCCTCATTCATACAAAAACCGGTTTTTACACACATCACATTAGTTCCATTCTTACTTCAATGAGATTGTTTGAAACAACTCAATATTTTTCATAAAAACATTTTTGGCCCTAGGAACTGATCTATTTGTTCAGCCAGTCCCAAGGGGTCCTTCCAATAAACTTTTCATCTCCTTTTTAAAGTTCCTCACCCCCATACTGGTGAGAGGCACCATTTACAAATCCCAATCCCCCCGGCATCTTCCCCTAAACGGGACCTCCCTGAGGGGCCTTCATTTGAACAGATCGGTCTAATCTCTGTTCCGCTGCCCTTGTTTTGAGATCGTGTCCTCCGACTGCTGCCTGGGGACACCCGTCCCCATCCTTGTCCTCACTTTTTTTTTTCCTTATCTGACTGGCTCTTCTCTCCTTCACATTCTACTTTCTGTAATTGTCTATTATCTGTCTCTTCTGAGACAGGAGCGGACAGGTTTACTGCCGAATCCGCTCTGGCTTAGTGGGACCTCCTGGGCAGATGCAGCCGGAGCTGATGGGGTAATATTTGGGGGCTGGGATTCATATGGCGGGGGCAGTCTCCGTAGGTGATCATCACCAATTGGTGGCCAGTCAGGTTCATCCTGCTCTCTTTCCGTCTTTAACGGAAACATCCCATTATTGGGTTTCCAGCACTGGGCATTAATCCTTTTCTATTTGATTTGGCCGTTTCTCGTTTCATTCACAAAAACATTCAACGCTTGTCTCACCCAGTCCTCATTTGAACCCAACCGCGGCCACCACACTGCGCTCCCTCGAATAGGCTCCTTTGGCCATTCAAAGTAACAAAACCTTATCATAGTTTCCTTATTCTTACCCCGGGTGTTCCCTTCACCCCATCCATACAACATTCGCCCCAACGGACTATCGGGCGGAATTTGAGGCTCCATATCAGTATGAGCCTCATCCCGGTTCCCCGGACCCTTAGGTCTCCCGTTCCGGTTTCCCATCGTCTCGTCGGACTATTCCCGTCCGACAGACCCCGGTCGCCCAGGTAATACTTAATAGTCGCTTTTCTTACCTGGGTCCTGTGCACAAGAATCGCTCGACCGTCCCGTACGTATTTACCTTACACCCCCTCTTGCTTCCCGAGTCTTTTTCACCGAATATCACTCGCTCAAACTGTTGATGCAAGCAAGGAGATCAGAGACTGCTGAAATCAGCAGGGTGCACCTTCCCCTCCTTCTTTGCCTCCACCAAGCAGCCGGAGTGGCGATCGCGGACGAGCCCCCAATTTGTGAGAATACCCTTTATGCTCCACAATTAATTGCTCAAAGACTAAATCCTGGAAGCAAGAGATTCTTTATTTTACGAGTCTGCAAGACCGGGTGCCTCTCCAACTCGAGGACACACCGAAGCCAGAGAGATCATCCCCCTTTATACACAGAATCTTACATTCAACCTCCCCATCCGGACCCTTCTCCAATTCAGGGTCATTATTTTTCTGTATTTCCCCTTTCTCTCCCATAGGCATGACTACAGCCTGCATCTGACATACTTCTGGTAATAAGTTCCCTAAAACAAGGGATGCAACAGGGGATAAAGATCAGTCCAGCCACTGCACATAGAAACACGAGTCCCACCGTTCTCCACCATGTCCCTCCGAGGATGGAATTCCCACCATTGGGTTCCCATAATTGAATTCCACTTTTGTATTGGAACATGTGCCAACTTACGGATCCCTTCTGATATGTCCATCACTGCCTGTCCATTATCATCGATGTTCAAACAGCAATTAGAGAGGTTGAATTTCCCGCATACACCTCCTTCTTCTGCCAGGAGGTAATCTAGGGCTAACCTGTTCTGGTATATCGCTGCTCTCATCTGCGTCTGCTGCTTTGCCAGCATTTCCAGCGCCCCCGCAGTTTGGTGGTAATTACCTCCAGTACTGCCTGAAGCCTTATGATCCGGTTTAACATGTATACTGGTGTTCGGTAACCCCAGGATCCATCCTGTGCCCAAGTGGCTGGTCCGTAGTATGAGATGATTCTTGCTGGTGGCCATTCATCATTCTTCCCATTCTCCAATGTCTATTTTCCTCTTTTTCCGATATAGGTCATCAAATACAGGTGTTCCTAACGACCGGCCTTCTTTGGTGTTTAACAGGAAAAATCCAGGTTGTACCAGTCCAATAAAAACAAGTCCCACTCCAATTCATCGGTAACACGAGTATGCCTTGTATCCGCATATCCATAACAGTCCTTCAGGGGCCGGTCCACTAGAGGCAACCTTTGTTCCATATATCTCGCAATACTGGGATCCCCTGATAAGGGTTATTCCCGGTGCAGTTCCATAGTCCACTCCATCGATCTCCATCCGGATAGCGCAGTTTTTCCCATATTTCTTAGTTAGATACCATTTAGCTCTTCTGGCCACCACACTCGGGACTGATTTGGCCACTGGGTGACGATGCGCTGGCAGCGGCTGCTGCCTACTAGGACGGCATCCTTTGCCCAGGGCCTAGCGATACACTCAGTCCCGACCGGAGGGTCTGTCAGGACCCCATACCTGGGGATCTCGGTCTTGTCCAACTGTCAGGTTCCCACCCCATCAGGTCCCATATTTCAACAATGGATCCTCTCCACGGCCAACGTGAATTCATCAGTGGTCCTCCGCAGACCAACAGTTAGTCCACATTCAGGATTCCAGCTATCCGGAGGGCCAAGTCCACAAACAGGTTTTTTTCTCCTTCAGGGATCTCGATCTGCTTCTTTATCTCTTCGTACAGTGTCTGGTGCACTTGAGGCTGAGTATGTGGGGGAGGGGGAGGCTTAGTGACTACTACCTCTGTAACCTCTTTTTATTACTTCCTCCCTCGTCTTATCTATTGCCCACTTTACGATCTGAGAAGGGAAAACTAACTGTACACAAACCATCTCTCTCCCCTTGGGCAGGTAACGGCCCCAAACTTCCCTATATACCCCCTATTGCCTGCCATCAAATACTCCTTTCCCCCCTCTTTACAAAATGATTCTAGTCTTTCGGTCATGGCATACTTTGTTCACATGGGAATGATAGGTAAATGATCTGGTTGTCCGCCCTCTGTATGGATAGGATGATAACATTTATCACAATTATTAATACCTTTTACCACAATTACATACAAAGCAAACAAACCACGACTGCTCCTTTCATACTGTCAGTTATACATTCAATGTTTTTTTTTAAAATTACTGTTAGGGTTTACTTCCCGGCTTCACCGTCCACTGTTCCTCTCCTCAGGAACGGGTGGATCGACGGGTCCTTTAACCCGGATCGCGTGGTCCACCCTTTTTCTTTTGTTCATATTGCTGTCTCGGTTGTCAGTAATACTAGGTACGGTCCGGTCCCAACCTGGGCTGGAGTTTCTCCTCCTTCCAATTCTTGACCAGTACCCAGTCACCGGCCTTTACAGCATGTATTGGAAAGTCAAGTGGTGGGCTTTGAGCCAATAATCCTTTAGCTTTTAATTCTGTAAGGGAACGAGACACTGCCAGTAAATAGTTCATCAAGATACATCACCTCCCTCAAAGTTGGTGTGCCTTCCACCTTCCCATAATAAAGGCAATCCAAACAACATTTCATAAGGAGACACCGCAATATCCTTTCGTGGTGCCGTCCGTTATTCGCAATAGAGCAATTGGTAGACATTTAGTCCAGGGTAACCCTGTCTCCTCCATTAATTTAGTTATCTGAATTTTTAGAGTGGCATTCATCCGTTCCACTCTCCCCGAACTCTGGGGGGGGTGCCATGGAGTATGCAGCTTCCAGTTTATTCCCAAGGCGCGACAAATTAATAGGTGCACCTTGGAAGCAAAAAAGGGTTTCCTCGATCTGAATCTATGGATTCAATGGACTCCATATCGCGGGATGATTTGTTCCAGCAGTATCTTAGTAACTGCCTGGGCAGTGGCATTTATCGTGGGAAATGCCTCTACCCACCTGGTGAAGTGATCCACTATAACCAGAAGATATTTCCACTGCTGTACTTTTGGTAATTCTGTGAAGTCTACCTGTATTCTCTGGAAGGGTCTCATGGCCAATTGTTGTCCTCCCCCTGGGACAGCTCTCATTACCTTCTTATTCACCCTTTGACAACACTACACAACCAGGACACCGCCTGCTTCCACTTTTTCAAACCCTTCTCCGGTTAGTATAGCATACCCACTATACCTTTTTTCCGTCTATACAGCGGAAGAACCATCAATAAACCATCTTTCCCCTTTCTCAAGTGGTCGTTCCTCTAAATCTTCCCTACTCTTTGTCTGGAGTTCTATTATCTCACTACAATCATGTTCGGGTAACTCCCCTTCCTGCTCAGCACCTGCCGAGTACAAAAACTGAGAGGGATTTAGTTTTTTATCCGTTACTATGGTCAAATCATTCTTTTCCATAAGTATAACCTCATACTTCAAGATTCTAGAATCCGTCAACCACCGACTGGACTTCTGAGTTAGTATCGTCCGGACCGTGTGGGGAGTGGACACCACCAGAGTTCCTCCAAACGTCAATTTCCTACTTTCCCTCCACTAACACTGCTGTGGCTGATACCGCTTGAATACATACTGGCCATCCCCGCGATACTGGATCCAAGAGTTTGGAGAGGAACGCGACGGGCTGCCGCTTCCCTCCTTTCTCTTGGGTTAGTACTCCCAGCGCAATTCCATTTTCTGCATTCACAAAGAGATGGAATGGCTGGTCAATAGACGGGAGAGCCAGTACAGGGGCAGTGATTAAACTGTTTCTTTAGTTTCCTAAACTGGTGTTCGTCCCGGATTCCCACTTTACTTTATCATTTTCTTCACTTAATTTATCATATAGAAACCTAACCTGTCGGGTATAATCAATCTATCCATAATCTACAATATCCAATCAGTCAAGAAACTTCCTAATCTCCTTCTTATTCTTCGGCATTGCAGTCCGGTAATTCCCGCTATCCTTTCCGGGTTTATTCTCCTTTTCCCCATCGCTTATCAGGTGTCCTAGATATTTAACTTCTCGTTCTACAAATTGTAATTTACTTTTAGACACTCTCAACCCCTTTTCCCCAGAAAGTTCAGGAGGGTTATTGTTGCGTCCCTAACTGCCAGTCCTCTTCTTCCCCTGATGGTAATAAATCGTCCACATACTGCAACAGCTGTGTCTCATCAGTCCTCGGGACGTCCTCTAATACTTGTTCTAATATCTGTCCAAACAGGTTCGGGGACTCTGTAAATCCCTGAGGGAGCGTAGTCCACCGATACTGCTGTTTCCTTTGGGTCTCTGGGTTTTCCCATTCAAATGCAAAAAGGTCCCTGCTCTCTTCAGCCAGGGGACAGCTCCAAAAAGCGTCTTTTAAATCTACCACACTGAACCACTTGTGGTTCGGGGGTATTCGTCCCCATTATGGTTATACGGGTTCGGGACTACCGGGTGTCGCGTTCTAACTACCTTATTTAGTTCCCTGAGATCCTGGACCAATCTGAACGTCCTGTCGGTCTTCCTTACGGGGAGTACGGGGGTGTTATATGGGGACATACAACTCTCTAATATACCGTCCTTTAGTAAGTTCTCTATAATTCGCTGAAGTCCTCTCCTTCCTTCCATAGAAATTGGATATTGCCTTACCCATACTATCTCACTTTCTTTTTTCAGAGCTATTCTCAAGGGTGGGATCTGCAGCCCTCCCCGGTTTCCTTCCTTGGCCCACACCTGTGGGATTATTCTTCCCTCGTCCTCTGTGGTCAATTTATACAGTTGGACTATTATCTGTCCCCCAACGGGGGCTGTTCCCATTCCTAATTGGATTTGTAAATCCCTCCCCATCAAATTTATCCCTGCCTGGGTACCAAGATTAAATCTTCCGTAGTTTCCCGATTCTCGTATTTTACCACCACCCCTTCTACCTCGGGTAATGTCATCACTTTCCCTTCTACCCCTGAGATTTCTAACCTGTTTTTTTACCCAATCTCATTCCTTCTGGTACCTTAGTTACACTCGATCTCTCTGCTCCCGAATCTGCCATAAATATCATATCCCTTCCCTGGGCTCCTAATCTCAAGTTTACCAGAGGTTCCCGTGTGTATCCCATACACCCCAGGGAGCGGAACCCCTGACTTCCCTATTCTTCCTCCATGAGTGCGTACGACTGCACCTCCCGTCGTAGCTTGGGACATTCCCTCCTGAAATGATCCTCCTCGTTACAATAATAACACCGGGGTGGCCCCGTGTACCATCTTCTTGATTCTTGTTCCTTGTTTTTCCCGGGGACCCCAACTTCGGTCCCCCCATTCACCACTTCCTCGTCCTCTAATACTACCGCTTCCCCTTCCCCGGTCTCCATGAGCACCCGGCCTTCTATCACCTTCGATTCCCCCCTTCTGTACTCCTTGCTGTACTGCTTGCAACGTCATTTTTGCCTTTCCCTTCTGTTTTTCCTCATCCCGTCTTACATATACCTTTTGAGCCTCTGTTAACAATTGATTCAATGGTTTGTCATTCCAATCTTCCAATTTTTCCAATTTCTTTCTAATATCTGGCCATGATTTTGTTACAAAATTAACCTTCAACAACTGCTGACCTGCGGTCGTATCAGGGTCTATCCCCAAATACTGCTGGACGTTCCTCCTTAACCTTTGTAAGAACACTGTCGGAGGTTCGTCCTTGTTCTGCTGATTCTCAAAAGCCCGTTCGAAATTCTGTCCCTTTGGAACGGCTTCTCTGATTCCCTTGATTATTATCTCCCTGAGATCTCTCATACTTCTTCTGTTTGGTTACTCCAATCCGGCGCAGTAATGGGATATTTTACTGCTCCCGCTTGAGCCTGTAACCCCTTCTCCTGCCTGTCTGACCATCTGTCTTTCTTCTGAAGTAAACAAACTTCCCCTTATTGACATCATTGTCTGCCAACTTCTTTTTTTTTTTTTCCCTGGGCCCCATTAATTTATTACCCTTCTCCAACCAGAATTGTTTATCTATACAAACCATAAAAGCTGCTTGTTGTTCAGCAATTAACTTATTTCTAATTTTTTGTTCAAACCATTCTCCCTACAATTCCCAAATTCCAATTCCTAGTTTAAATACATACGACTAACAATTTTCCAAATTAACTTTACTGAAAAGAAATCTATAGAAGCCAAGCAACCTACATTTTCCAACTTCCCCTTTTTTAAGTTGCGATGATACAAAGCGTTGTCCATTACCTTACAATAAACCTCCCCCATTGCTTACAATTTCTTAAAGGAACACACACACATACCCTTACAACATGTGGCCCACAGCAAACAAAACCTGTCACATATACAAACTTCCTCATTCATACAAACCGGTTTTTACACACATCACATTAGTTCCATTCTTACTTCAATGAGATTGTTTGAAACAACTCAATATTTTTCATAAAAAACATTTTTGGCCCTAGGAACTGATCTATTTGTTCAGCCAGTCCCAAGGGGTCTTCCAATAAACTTTTCATCTCCTTTTTAAAGTTCCTCACCCCCATACTGGTGAGAGGCACATTTACAAATCCCATCCCCCCGGCATTTCCCCCTAACGGGACCTCCCTGAGGGGCTTCATTTGAACAGATCGGTCTAATCTCTGTTTCCGCTGCCCTTGTTTGAGATCGTGTCCTCCGACTACTGCCTGGGACACCCGTCCCATCCTTGTCCTCACTTTTTTTTCCTTATCTGACTGGCTCTCTCTCCTTCACATTCTACTTTCTGTAATTCTCTATTATCTGTCTCTTCTGAGACAGGAGCGACAGGGTTTACTGCCGATCCGCTCTGGCTTAGTGGGACCTCCTGGGCAGATGCAGCCGGAGCTGATGGGGTATATTTGGGGGCTGGGATTCATATGGGGGGGCAGTCTCCGTAGGTGATCATCACCAATTGGTGGCCAGTCAGGTTCATCCTGCTCTCTTTCCGTCTTTAACGGAAACATCCCATTATTGGGTTTCCAGCACTGGGCATAATCCTTTTCTATTTGATTTGGCGTTTCTCGTTCATTCACAAAAACATTCAACGCCTGTCTCACCCAGTCCTCATTTGAACCCAACCGCGGCCACCACACTGCGCTCCCTCGGATAGGCTCCTTTGGCCATTCAAAGTAACAAAACCTTATCATAGTTTCCTTATTCTTACCCCGGGTGTTCCCTTCACCCCATCCATACAACATTCGCCCCAACTGACCTATCCGGGCGGAATTTGCGGCTCTATATCAGTATGAGCCTCATCCCGGTTCCCCGGACCCTTAGGTCTCCCGTTCCGGTTTCCCATCGTCTCGTCGGACTATTCCCGTCCGACAGACCCCGGCCGCCCAGGTAATACTTAATAGTCGCTTTTCTTACCTGGGTCCTGTGCACAAGAATCGCTCGACCGTCCCGTACGTATTTACCTTACACCCCCTCTTGCTTCGGAGTCTTTTTCACCGAATATCACTCGCTCAAACTGTTGATGGCAAGCAAGGAGATCAGAGACTGCTGAAATCAGCAGGTGCACCTTCCCCTCCTTCTTTGCCTCCACCAAGCAGCCGAGTGGCGATCGCGGACGAGCCCCCAATTTGTGAGATACCCTTTATGCTCACAATTAATGCTCAAAGACTAAATCCTGGAAGCAAGAGATTCTTTATTTTACGAGTCTGCAGGACCGGGGTGCCTCTCCAACTCGAGACACACCGCAGCCAAAGAAATCATCCCCCTATATACACAGAATCTTACATTCAACCTCCCCTCCGGACCCTTCTCCAATCAGGGTCGGAGGTGCACAATCTGTAGGTACATCCCACCGTACATCCCCTCGCACCTCCCATATCATACATTGCATGTTCAAACATGTTCATGGTAATGAGCAATTTCTTGACCAGGGGTGTGTTGTAATATTCATTTATTCTATTAAGCATGCTCAGTTGCTCATGACCTGGCCTAGTTTTACTCACCTCCTAGTGAACCCTCTCAGTTCCCCTATATCAGTACTAAAGCTAAGCTATAGTGACAAGGGTCCCATCTATCACTCCATTCCACTGATAGGGATCTCTCTACATCACTCCCTTCTACCGCTATACAATGCTATCACTTCTTACTCAAGGACTCAAGGATGGGTCTGGCAACCTTCAGACACAGCTGTGTCAGAATCCTCTCTCCAGCCCCTCTCAGTTCGAATTCTCTTTAAAACTCCTTACTTTAATGAGGTTTAATCACTTTATCCCTCACAATCCCGACTACGGGCGCTGTCTGTATGGAGTTTGCACGTTCTTCCTGTGACCGTGTGGGTTTTCACCGGGTGCTCCGGTTTCCTCCCACACTCCAAAGACGTGCGGGTTTGTAGGTCAATTGACTTTGGTAAAAATGTAATTAATCCCTGGTGTGTGTGGGATAGTAGTGTGCGGGGAGCGCTGCTCACGGGTTCATGGGTTATAGGAGAGGAATTAGGCCATTCGGCCCATCGAGTCCACTCCGCCATTCTATCCTGGCTGATCTCTGCCCCCTAACCCCATTTTCCTGTCTTCTCCCCATAGCCCTTGACACCCGCTCTAATCACAAATCTATCTATCTCTGCCTTAAAAATACCCACTGACTTGGCCTCCACAGCCCTCTGTGGCAATGTTCCACAGATTCACCGCCCTCTGACTAAAGACATTCCTCCTCACCTCCTTTCTAAAAGAGCGCCCTTTAATTCTGTGGCTGTGACCTCTGGTCCTAGACTCTCCCACCAGTGGAAACATCCTCTCCACATCCACTCTATCCAGGCCTTTCACTATTCTGCAAGTTTCAATGAGGTTCCCCCTCAACCTTCTAAACACCAGCGAGTACAGGCCCAGTGCCATCAAACGCTCATCGTATGCTAACCCACTCATTCCTGGGATCATTCTTGTAAACCTCCTCTGGACCCTCTCCAGAGCCGGCACATCCTTCCTCAGATATGGGGCCTAAATATGCTCCAGGTCAGGCCGCATATGCTCACAAATGCGGCCTGACCAAGTCAAGTCACTTTTATTTCTATATCACATTTAAAAAACAACTCTCGTTGGCCAAAGTGCTTTACATTGGTGGAGGTACTAACGTTATACAACAGTGGTTCATAGATTAAGTACAGACATAAATACATACATATCGCCCTCCCTCAGAGGACGTCAAGAAAGGCTTGAGAGTAAAGATGAGTTTTAAGTCTCCACTTAAAAGTGTCGATGGAGGGGGCAGTTCTGATGGGAAGAGGGATGCTGTTCCACAGTCTAGGAGCTGCAACCGCAAAGGCGCGGTCGGTCGCCCCTGAGCTTATGCCTAGACCGCGGGATGTTCAGTAACCCCAGGTCGGCCGATCTGAGGGCCCTGGAGGTGGTGTGGTGGGCGAGCAGACGTTTGGTGTAGGTGGGGGCCAGCCCGTTAAGGGCTTTGTAAACCAGCTCCATGTAGAGCCTCAGCATCAGAGAGGGGGGTTTCACAGAGATTGAGTGATTGTTGGTCAACACGGACTTGATGGGTGGAAGGGCCTGTTTCTTAGACTGATAGAAGGCAACAGAATGGCGTTGGAATGGCCTAGTCCGCCTCCTATCACTTATGAACTTGGCCTGGTGACAGAGCGGATGTGGAGAGCATGTTTCCACTAGTGGGAGAGTCTAGGACTAGAGGGCACAGCCTCAGAATAAAAGGACGTTCCTTTAGGAAGGAGATGAGGGGGAATGTCTTTAGTCAGAGGGTGGTGAATCTGTGGGATTCTTTGCCACAGGCGGCTGTGGAGGCCAAGTCAGTGGATATTTTTAAGGCAGAGATAGATAGATTATTGATTAGTACGGGTGTCAGAGGTTATGGGGAGAATCATAGAATCATAGAAAATAGGTGCAGGAGGAGGCCATTCGGCCCTTCGAGCCAGCACCGCCATTCATTGTGATCATGGCTGATCGTCCCCTATCAATAACCCGTGCCTGCCTTCTCCCCATATCCCTTGACTCCACTAGCCCCCAGAGCTCTATCCAACTCTCTCTTAAATCCATCCAGTGACTTGGCCTCCACTGCCCTCTGTGGCAGGGAATTCCACAAATTCGCAACTCTGTGGGTGAAACGTGATGGGCCGAGTGGCCTGATTCTGCTGCTGTCACTGATGACCATCTGATCCCTCTGCTCCTCAGCTGCCGTGGGTGCTGGGTGGAGTCAGCCCTCCGTCAC
>CM069153.1:2562322-2667322 GCA_035221665.1 Okamejei kenojei
CGTCTACAACTCGACGAGCCGGCCTCAGAACCCACGGCCTCAACCCTCACCTCCACCTCCAGCCCACCTGAGACCGCGCTCTCCCCGCAGGTGAGACATGACAGCAGCTCACACCACCAGCCCAGCTCCAGTGTCGAGCAAATCACCCTTCCTCCTGACCAGTTCACACTATATAGACAATAGACAATAGACAATAGGTGCAGGAGTAGGCCATTCAGCCCTTCGAGCCAGCACAGCCATTCAATGTGATCATGGCTGATCATCCAATCAGAACCCCGTTCCTGCCTTCTCCCCATATCCCCTGACTCCACTATCTTTAAGCCCTATCTAGCTCTCTCTTGAAAGCATCCAGAGAACCTGCCTCCACCATCCTCCAGAGAATTCCACAGACTCACAACTCTCTGTGAGAAAAAGTGTTTCCTCGTCTCCGTTCTAAATGGCTTACCCCTTATTCTTAAACTGTGGCCCCTGGTTCTGGACTCCCCCAACATCGGGAACATGTTTCCTGCCTCTAGCGTGTCCAAACCCTTAACAATCTTATATGTTTCAATGAGATCTCCTCTCATCCTTCTAAACTCCAGAGTGTACAAGCCCAGCCGCTCCATTCTCTCAGTATTTGGCAGTGAAACTGGGCAGGTGAACACTAACTCAGCGGGTCAGGCAGCATCTCTCTCTTGAGAAAAATGATTAAAACAGATCGAAGAAGGGTCCTGACCCGAAACGTCACCTATCCATGTTCTCCACAGATGCTGCCTGACCCGCTGAGTTACTCCAGCACTCTGTGAAACGTCACCTATCCATGTTCTCCACAGATGCTGCCTGACCCGCTGAGTTACTCCAGCACTCTGTGAAACGTCACCTATCCATGTTCCCCACAGATGCTGCCTGACCCGCTGAGTTACTCAGCACTCTGTGAAACGTCAACCTATTCCATGTTCCCCACAGATGCTGCCTGACGCTGAGTTACTCCAGCACTCTGTGAAACGTCACCTATCCATGTTCCCCACAGATGCTGCCTGACCCGCTGAGTTACTCCAGCACTCTGTGAAACGTCACCTATCCATGTTCTCCACAGATGCTGCCTGACCCGCTGAGTTACTCCAGCACTCTGTGTCTATCTTCAGTATAAACACAGCGTCTGCAGTTCCTTCCTATTACTGATTTTTACAAAAGATTCCTATTAAATATTTTCCCCTTCACCTTAAACCGATATCCTCTGATCCTGGACACCTCCAGGTCCCTCAGATCGGCCGACCTGGGGTTACTGAACATCCCGCGGTCTAGGCATAAGCTCAGGGGCAACCGACCGCGCCTTTGCGGTTGCAGCTCCTAGACTGTGGAACAGCATCCCTCTTCCCATCAGAACTGCCCCCTCCATCGACTCCTTTAAGTCGACACTTAAAACTCATCTTTACTCTCAAGCCTTTCTTGACGTCCTCTGAGGGAGGGCTATATGTGTGTATTTATGTCTGTACTTAATCTATGAACCACTGTTGTATAACGTTAGTACCTCCACCAATGTAAAGCACTTTGGCCAACGAGAGTTATTTTTTAAATGTGCTATAGAAATAAAAGTGACTTGACTTGACTTGAACCTGGTGCACTTTGAGATTCAGCCACTCTGGGCAAGATGCTAGCCGACCTGGCGAGCTACTGACCCAGTTGGTGTCGACTTGGCCAGTGTCGGTGCCTGTGCGGTCTTGTGGGAGAGGAACGGTGAGGTGGTGTGGCGCTGAGACAGAGCGTGACGGGTATCATTTGAGAGGGGAACATCATTTTAAAAAACTCAATGTCAGAACCCCTCTTAAAAGGATGTGCACAGCAATCTGTGGGGTGAATTTGTGGAATGGTCTGGAACACGAGATAAAACTTAGCCCAAACATAATTCAGTTTAAAAAGATGTACACAAATACTTTTTTAAAAGGATATTGGGATGAGGGAATGACTGTGAGTGGGATATTTGTGTCACACTGAGTGTATTGGGAAGGGTGATTATCGTGTGAGGGGTTGTATATATGACTAAGAGATACTGTATAGTATATAAGGGTTTTTTCTTTTTATTTCTTTTTTTGTATGGCTTTGTAAATATTTGATTAGTGTATAAATGTAAATAACTTGGTGTACATATAACCGCTGGTGTACATATTGTGTACATATAGCTGCTAAATGTGTATAAGATAATTATAAGCAGCTGAATAAGGGGTGGGAATTAATAAGCTTTGCCTTCTGCCTGCTCCTTTTTGGACACATACGAGTTCATTTATTTATCGATATTGTTTCTGACACTTTATAAATGTTCTTGTTTTGTTTGTTGGATGCCGTTTCACACTTGCTTTTTATTCTTTTTATTCTGCTCGAAATAAAGAATTAAATAACTAAATAAACAGACAGATAATTGAAGGAGTGTTTCAGGTGGTGCCGCCCGGGGCAGCGGGAGCTGGAGACCCGGACAGGACGACCCGAGAGAGGAACGAAGCCTTGAAGGAGCTGAAGAAAGTGAAGGTGAGGGAATCCGGGCGGGGGATGGAGCCGGGGTATGCGAGGGGGGGCCGCATGGAGACGTACAGCATAGTGAAAGGCCAGGAGAGAGTGGACGTGGAGGGGATGTTGTGAGGTCATAAGTGACAGGAGCTCAATTATGTCACTCGGCCCATCGCGTCACGGGCGGGCACGGGGGCGCAGCGGTAGAATCGCTGCCTTGGGTTCGATCCCGACTACGGGTGCTGTCTGTACGGAGTTTGCACGTTCTCCCCGTGACCTGCGTGGGTTTTCTCCGGATGCTCCGGTTTCCTCCCACACTCCAAACGCGTGCGGGTCTGTAGACTACGTGGCTCGGTGTAACTGTAGCCTGTCCCTAGTGTGTGTGGGGTAGTGTTAGTGTGCGGGGGTCGCTGGCGGGCACGGGCCGGGTGGGCAGCAGGGCCTGTGTCCGTGCCGTGTCTCTAAACTGCAGGTTGAGCTGCATGTGGAATGTTCACGCTCTCTCTCCCCAGGACCAGCTCGCCCAGTCAGAGAAAAGCAGGAAGGCTCTGAGCGAGGAGTTGCAGAAAGTCCGACAGGTGAGGACGTGGCGGCACCTAAACACACAACACGGCACACGCAAACGCTCCAGACGCAAACACGCCTCACGCAAACAGGCCACGCACAAACACACCACATGCAAACACGCCACATGCAAACACGCAGCATGCCACACGCAAACAGGGCATGCGCCAACACGCCACCTGCAAACACGCCACCTGCAAACACGCCACATGCAAACACACCACACGCAACACGCAAACACACCACATGCAAACACTCCACATGCACACACGCCACATGCAAATATGCTACACGCAACAAGCCGCATGCCACGGGCAAACACGCCCACATGCACACGCGCAAACATGCCACAGGCAAACATGCCACCTGCAAACATGCCACACGCAAACATGTGACACGCACACATGCCACATGCACACACGCAAACACGCCACATGCCACACGCAAACCCGCCACATGCAAACATGGCACACGCAAACATGGCACACGCAAACATGCCACACGCAAACATGCCACACGCAAACACGCCACACTCAAACTCAACACTCGCAAACAGCATGACACATGTAAACATGCCACATGCAAACATGCCACATGCAAACATGCCACATACAAACACAGCACACGCCACATGCAAACACAACACACGGCGCACACAAACACGCTGTGCGGTGGAGGGCCGATTCGCTCCGTGTGCATGTGTAACACGTGTAACGCATGTTCCCCGTGTGCAGGAGGCGCGCTGTGCGGTTGAGGAGGGGCGCTCGCTCCGTGGTCGGGCCCACCTGGCGGAGGCAGCTCAGCGACAGGCCCGCGGCATGGAGATGGACTACGAGGAGGTGGTGCGGCTCCTGGAGGCCGAGATCAGCGAGCTCAAGGCCCAGCGCGGGCACAGCAAGGCAAGGGGGGGGGGGGGGAAGGGGGCAGGGGGGAGGGTGCTGGATGTTGGGGGGGTAGGGGAGATTTAAGTGGGGGGGGGGGAGAAGATATAATAGGAATCTGAGGGGTATTTCTTCACACGGGGATGGGTGTATGGAACAAGGGAGCTCCTTTTTTCGCACACACACACACACACACACACACACACACACACACACACACACACACACACCACACACACACGGACCCACACACACCAACAAAATGTTGAGATTTTAAAAATCAAGTCTGCAATTTATCCCTTCAGATAAAACATAAAAAGAAGTTTAATTTGACACCTAATTCACTTTCATATCTTTAGTATTAAAAACAGTTACGGCCATTTTCATACTCAGAAATTAGCATCTTGTTCCCTATTGCTTTTCCATTGACTTAACACAAAAGCTGTGATCGAGGACAGTTAAAAGCCCATAACTTTCTTAAAAATTAAGAGAACTGAAAGAAATTTTTAGTTATTATAGATTGAAGTATTCTGAAACAAATATGAAACAATCTTACTTGGATGACCTGAAATTAAAGCATATAATTAGTTAGTTACCTAATTGTAGCTAATTACAAAATTCAATTACTAGATCTAAACATCTATCCATTTCTTAAGAAAAGATTAACATTTTTAAATAGCCTAAGTGTCCAAATAACATTCACACAAGAATTCACAATATAACATGATTTTTAAATCTCATTGTCATGAATTTATAGGCCAAATGGAAGGAATGTCGTGTTTAATTCCCGTAAATTAATGGCCATTTAAATCATCTTGCGAGTGGGATTTTGTGGAACGCGATCGATTGGAACGTTGCGGTTGCGGTGAATTTGAACCCCATATCAGCAGGAAAAATACTGCCGGTTCGTATGGGGAATAAATCACCTGCTCGCATCGTAAAATTTGGATTAAAGGCATCCTAAGAAGCACGTTTTAATGAAAACATAAACTGTGTACCTAGCCTTGTCCCCTACGTGAGGCCTGTCCCGCTGTCGGCGTTCACGGCTTTAGAAGTAGATTTTTTATTTTACTCCTGGGGTTAAATTGTCCCGCGATTTAAAACAAAAACCTCTGAGAACGCAAGTTGGATCGATTATTCTTCAGCAGCTTAACAGCCTGAGAAAGATCGACTCCGACAGGCGGAAAATGGCATTTTAACCCCCCCCCCCCCCCACCAAAGGCACCAAAGTGGCGCACACGGCCAGTGGCAGAACTGCAGCGCCGCTGAGGGTAAGTGTTGTTACACACCTATATACACACGCGCACACACACACACTGACAGACACACGCGTGTTGGCGCACACACACACGCACTGACGGTGTTGCCGTGTGCAGGACGACACGCAGGACCTGAGGAAGCGGCTCGCTGTGATGGATTGTCAACTCCGCAAGAGCGAGGCAGCTCGCAAAACATTCCAGCTCTCCACCGGGAAGCTGCTGCAGTTTGTGGAGGTGACTGGCTGCCAACCTCCCCCCCCCCTCACCTCTCCCTCTACCCCTCTCCCCCCCCTCTATCCCTCTACCCCCTCTCCCCCGTCCTCTCCCCTACCCCCTCTCCCCCTCACTACCCCTCTACCCCTCTCTCCTCTACCCCCTCTCCCCCTCTACCCCCTACACTCTCTCCCCTACCCCCTCTCTCCCCTCTACCCCCTATCTACACCCCTCCACCCCCTCTCACTACCTCACTACTCACACCCCCCTCTGCCCCACCACACTTTACACCTGTCCCTACAACCTGTCCTGCCCCACAGTGGTGTGTTACTGTCCGGTGCTGCAACCTGACCCATGCTGTCCCATGCAACCTGTGTTTGTGCCCAGACCTGGATCTGTCCCCACGGACACTGCAAGCCTGCCCGTGCAACCTGTCCCCACCTGTCCCCGTGCAACCTGTCCCCGTACCCTGTGTGCAACATGAACCTGTGTGGCAAACCTGTGCAACCTGTCCCTGATGGCTGCCTGCACCCATGGCCCGTGCATGCAACCTGTACCGTGCAACCGTGCAACCTGTGCAAACCTGTCATGCAACCTGTCCCATGCAACCTGTCCGTGCAACCTGTCCCCGTGAAACCTCCAGCAATGCAACCTGTCGTGCAAACCTGTCCCGTGCAACGTTCTCATGTCAACCTGTCCCCCGTGCAACCTGTCCCCGTCTCATGCAACCTGTCCCATGTAACCTGTCCCGTGCAACCTTTTTCTTGCGGGCTGGGCGAGTGTGTTCCACATGTACATGGAGTGTGCGAGGCTGCAGCCACTGTTCCAATATCTAAAGGGGCTGCTCCTCGCCTTCTGGCTGCACACTTCACACCCACCACCCTCCTCTTTGGACACCCTGTGTGAAGGGGAGAGGGTGAGGGCTGAAGGTGGCCTGGTCGGGTTGCTGCTCCTGGGCCTGGCCAAGCTGGCCATCCGCGGGTCACGGCGCCAGGCGGTGGCGGGCTCTACCCGAGCCGGCCGGCTGCCTGTCTGCCCCTTTTCCGGGGCTTACGTCTGCCCGTGCCCGGGTGGGGTTAGGGAGGGGCTACACGCTGTCCACGGGCGCACTGGGGGAGTTCCGGAACCGCAGGGCACCGCGGGCGAGTGGAATGTATCCACAGTAAGGATGGGGATGTAGTGATTTATGAAAATGTGTTTAAGAAGGAACTGCAGATGCTGCAAAATCGAAGGTAGACAAAAGCGCTGGAGAAACTCAGCGGGTGCAGCAGCATCTGTGGAGCGAAGGGAATAGGCAACGTTTCGGGTTTCATTCATACCGAGCCAATTAACCTACAAACCTGTACGTCTTTGGAGTGTGGGAGGAAACCGGAGCGCCCGGAGAGAACCCACGCAGGTCACGGGGAGGACGTGCAAACTCCGTACAGACATCGCCCGTAGTGGGGATCGAACCCGGGTCTCCGGCGCTGTGAGGCAGCAGCTCCACCCGCTGCACCAAAGACGACAGGTTTGTAGGTGAATTGGCTTGGTGTATTTGTAAACTGGCCCTGGTGGGTGTAGGGTGGTGTTAGTGTGCGGGGATCGCTGGTCGGCACGGACTAGGTGGGCCGAAGGGCCTGTTTCCGTGCTGTGTCTCCAAATCTGAACTGAATCAGTGTTAAATCTCCGATTTTTATCAGGTTTTTATTCAGATCTAAGATAGACACAAAATGTTGGAGTAACTCAGCGGGACAGGCAGCATCTCTGGGGAGAAGGGATGGGCGACGTGTCTGGTCGAGACCCTTCTTCAGACTGGGTGGGTGGGTGGAGGTGAGAGGGCCGTTCTCGCACGGTGTCTAACGGCAGCTCCTGTTCCCGTTCCAGCCCCGGTGCCAGGAGGTTTTCACAGCCGGCAGCTCAGAGCCTCTCACGGAGCGGCCCCGGCATCACCAGCGGCAAGGTCATGGCACTCAGCTCACAGGCCCAGGAACTGTGCGCGTCTGTACGCGCCCTCATAGAGGCTGACTGTGAGTACACTCTTACTGCCCCTCCCGCAACCTCCTACCTCCCTCACCCCCCACCTCCCTCACCCCCCCACCCCCTCACCTCACCCCCCACCTCCCTCACCCCCCCCCTCACCCCCCCCCCCCCCTCACCCCCCCCCTCCATCACCCCCACCCCCCCCACCTCCCTCACCGCCCCCCCCTCCCTCACCCCCCACCCTCCCAAACCCCCCACCCTCACCCTCCGCTCCCTCACCCCCCTCACCACCCCCCTCCCGAACCCCCACTCCCGAACCACCCACCTCCCCCACCGCCCCTCCCTCACCCGCCCCCCTCCTCCCTCACCCCCCTCCCCCTCCTCCAGCATCCTCACAAACCCTCTGGGTCGGCACTTTGGTGCAGCGGGTAGAGCTGCTGCCTCACAGCGCCAGAGACCCGGGTTCGATCCCGACTACGGGTGCTGTCTGTACGGAGTTTGCGCGTTCTCCCCGTGACCTGCGTGGGTTTTCTCCGGGTGCTCCGGTTTCCTCCCACATTCCAAAGACGTGTGGGTTTGTAGGTCAATTGGCTTGGGTAAAATTATAAATTGTCCCGAGTGTGTGGGGGATAGTGCCGGGGCCGGCACGGACCCGGTGGGCCGAAGGGCCTGTCTCCACGCTGTATCTCCAGACTAAACTAAAGTACATTAAAGCCAGTCTGTGGCAACTTGTCATAAATATAACATGGCCATGAATAATTTGTTCCTTATCGTGCCTATTTATAGAGAGAAAAGTTACATCCGTTAGAAAATAAAAGAATGATTCTATTTAATAGCCAAGCATGTGCGTTAACTCAACACAAGTCTCTAAAAAATATCAATTTCTAACAAGTGGACAGGCAAGGAGTGCTTATACTTGCATGAGGAGTTTTTAGTTTAGAGATACAGCGCGGAAACAGGCCCTTCGGCCCACCGAGTCCGTGCCGACCAGCGATCCCCGCACACTAACACTACCCTACACACACTAGGGACAATTTTACATCTATACCAAGCCAATTAACCTACACACCTGCACGTCTTTGGAGTGTAGGAGGAAACCGGAGCGCCCGGAGAAAACCCACGCAGGTCACGGGGAGAACAATAGAATAACATTTAGTGCAAGGTAACGTCTGATCACATGTGTAGGAAGGAACTGCAGATGCTGGCTTATAGCAAAGATAGACACAGAGTGCTGGAGTAACTCAGCGGGTCAGGCAGCATCTGTGGAGAACATGGATAGGTGACGTTTCGGGTCGAGACCCTTCTTCAGAATTGCGCTGCATTTGTTTGAATAATGAAACATTTTCCATTAATATAGTTATTAACCCAAACATAACCTGGCTGTATCGACAAGTGTAGCAACACAGAGCGGACTTGAATCCAAACCCACCACAGAGATGGGGAACTTACTCTCCCTATATCTCAGGCCCTCAAGCCCTGGCAAAATCCTGGTAAACCTTCTCTGTACGTTTTCCAGCTTGATAATTCTTTGCCACAGAGGCCAAGTCCGTGGATATATTTAAGGCAGAGATAGACAGAATATTGATCAGTGCGGGTGTCAGAGGTTACGGGGAGAAGGCAGGAGAATGGGGTTCAGAGGGAGAGATAGATCAGCCATGATTGAATGGCGGAGTAGACTTGATGGGCCGAATGGCCTCATTCTGCTCCTATCCCTTATGATCTGACGAACACGACTTGAGTGTCGTAAGAACTGATGTCGAGTCTTGTCATCACACGGAACACTCCCGTAAGATGCAGGTGCGATAAAAACCTTGCAGCAAAACCACAGGAACGTGGACAGACACACGCAAAGAAATCCATAAATCATACATGAATTAACATAACTTAACATCAATTACACATAAATCATACATGGATCTGCATAAATCTGCATAAATTGTGCATCAATATTGCATGGACACATACGTAAATGCCATGTAACATTCTACAGGACGGTAAAAATATTGGGTGCGGGGAAACAGGACACTGCTTTAAGGCAGTCACGGTGGCGCAGCGGGTAGAGCTGCTGCCTCACCGCGCCAGGGACCCGGGTTCCATCCCGACTACGGGCGCTGTCTGTACGGAGTTTGCACGTCCTCCCCGTGACCTGCGTGGGTTTCCTCCGGACGCTCCGGTTTCCTCCCACACTCCAACGACGTGCGGGTTTGTAGGTTAATTGGCTGGTTCTGAGCGCAAATTTGTCCCTAGCGTGTGTGTGTGGGAGAGTGTTCGTGTGCGGGGAGCGCTGGTCGGCGCGCACACGGGGGGCCGACGGACCGGTTCCAGCGCTGTATCTCTAAACTAAAAACTAAAAACTAAATATAAGGAAACTGATTTAATTATCAGCTGGGTTTTGCTCTAATTAAATTCAAACTTTTCTTGTACACCTCTGTGGGTTTGTGTGTGTAATTATTCGTGCCTTTTTAATAATCAGCGCGACCTATTTGCCTCTGTGGATGTGCTGTGTGTCTGTGTGTACTGTCTTCGATGGCAATCTGGGCAGCAAAGCCTCACTGCTGGATGATGTGCAGTGAGCAGTTCTGGTCCCCTAATTTGAGGAAGGACATTCTTGCTATTGAGGGAGTGCAGCGTAGGTTCACCAGGTTAATTCCCGGGATGGCGGGACTGTCATACGCTGAGAGAATGGAGCGGCTGGGCTTGTACACTCTGGAGTTTAGAAGGATGAGAGGGGATCTCATTGAAACATATAGGATTGTTAAGGGCTTGGACACGCTAGAGGCAGGAAACATGTTCCCAATGTTGGGGGAGTCCAGAACCAGGGGCCACACAGTTTAAGAATAAGGAGTAAGCCATTTAGAACGGAGACGAGGAAACACCTTTTCTCACAGAGAGTGGTGAGTCTGTGGAATTCTCTGCCTCAGAGGGCGGTGGAGGCAGGTTCTCTGGATGCTTTCAAGAGAGAGCTAGATAGGGCTCTTAAAAATAGCAGAGTCGGGGGATATGGGGAGAAGGCAGGAACGGGGTACTGATTGGGGATGATCAGCCATGATCACATTGAATGGCGGTGCTGGCTCAAAGGGCCAAATGGCCTACTCCTGCACCTATTGTCTATTGTCTATTGTCTGTTGATGCCCTGGTGTGTCTCACCTGCATTGATTAACCTTGGCTGCGGGAACACTTAACCCATCACATTCCATTATTTCCACCCGTGGGCCAGCACGGTGGCGCAGCGGGTAGAGCTGCTGCCTCACATCGCTAGAGACCCGGGTTCGATCCCGACCACGGGCGCTGTCTGTACGGAGTTTGCGCGTTCTCCCCGTGACCTGCCCGGGTTTTCTCCGAGATCTTCGGTTTCCTCCCACATTCCAAAGACGTGCAGGTGTGTAGGTTAATTGGCTCGGTGTAAATGTAAAAATTGTCCCTAGTGTGTGTAGGGTAATGTTAGTGTGCGGGGAGCGCTGGTTGGCCTGTTCCCCGCGCTGTATCTCTAAAAACAATTCTATTCCATTGTCTCAAGAAGTGTCATAAGTGTCATAAGTGATAGGAGTAGAATGAGGCCATTCAGCCCATCAACTCTATGCCGCCATTCAATAATGGCTGTTCTATCTCTCCCTCCTAACTGGTCTCAACCCGAAACATCACTTTGAGTTTGATTTCAGTCCTAGTTCATTAATGTCACGTGTACCGAGGTACTTTGTCATCAGAGTCTGAAGAAGGGTCTCAGCCAGAAACGTCGCCCATTCCCTCTCTCCACAGACGCTGCCTGTCCCGCTGAGTTACTCCAGCATGTTGCGTCCGCCTTCGGTTTAACCCGGCATCTGCGGCTCCTGCTGCACAGGTCATCTCCGACACTCCCGGCGCCTTGCCCACCGGAGTTGTGCCAGCTTCATCCCGGAGTGTCAGAGATATTCCTGCCCGTCTCCAACCAGAGAGGGAGGGAGGGAGGGTGGGGGAAGGGAAGGAAGGAGGGAGAGAGAGAGGGCGATGGAGAGAGGGAGGGGGGGAGAGAGGAAGGGATCTCATCCTTGCTGAACTACTATCCACCTCATTGGTGACCCTCGGACTATCCTTGATCGGACGTTGCTGGCTTTACCCTGCACTAAACATTATCCCCTTGTCATGTATCTATTCACTGTAAACGGCTCGATTGTAATCGTGTATGGTATTCACCGTACCTCGGTACACGGGACAATAAACTGGCCTGTGAAGGAGCGGCTGGTCCGCACTACCCGCTGCAGGGCCAGGTTAATCCGTGCCGGTCACAGTTCCAGCTCCTCCCGCCTCTCTCCCTATTTATAGACACCCTGCGATATCTGCTGGCACGCCGGCTGTTTCTCACACTAACTTGTTTACCTAGCGTTCGGCATGATTCCCGTCCCGTCCCTGACCCCCTCCCCCCCCCGTCACCCCTCCCTCTCTGTCACCCTCGCCCCACACCCCTCACAACAGACAATAGGTGCAGGAGTAGGCCATTCGGCCCTCCGAGCCAGTACCGCCATTCAATGTGATCACCGCTCCCTGTCCTGGTAACCCCGTGTGGCCCCAACACCCCAAAGTCCGATGTCCGCAGTGGGGTAGAGGTTCCATCCTGACCGCGGGTGCTGTCTCTCAGTGTGGAGTTTGCAGGTTAATCGGCCCCTCTGTAAATTGCCCCCAAGTGGATGAGAAAGTGGGATAGCATAGAACCAGTGCGAACGGGTGATCGATGGTCAGCACGGACCCGGCGGGCCGAAGGGCCTGTTTGCATGATGTATCTCTAAACTAAACTAGACAGGGCAAAGGGGAAGATGCAAGATATATGGACGGGCCGCTCAGAAGCCTGAGAACAGAGGGGAAGAAACTGTTCCCGAGGCTGGTGGTGCGCGCTTTCAAGCCGGGGTGGGACCTGGGGGTCCCGGGTACCGAGGTGCAGTGAGAGGCTGTCTTATTGTGTGCCGTCCAGTCTCCAAATGCTGGAGTAACTCAGCGGAGATGCTGCCTGCCCCGCTGAGTTCCCCCAGCATTTTGTGTCTATCTTCGGTGTAAACCAGCGTCTGCAGCTCCTTCCCACACAATTACAATCAAACTGACAGCAATGTACAGACAGAGGGTGAAGGAAATAACGTCTCGTACTCGATGAAGCACAATACAGTCTGATGGAGGACCGTGCCTGGGTCTCCAGTGCAGCCTGTGATGATGGAACCGTATCTTCTCCCGGCTCTTTGTCCACTGGTGCAGCGGGTAGAGCTGCTGCCTCCCAGCGCCAGAGACCCGGGCTCCATCCCGACTACGGGCGCTGCCTGTACGGAGTTTGCACGTTTCCCCGATATCCTCAGTTTCCTCCCACACTCCAAAGACGTACACATAAGTAAGTAAGTTGGTATATTGGCCAAGTATTCACATACAAGGAATTTGCCTGTATGCATATATCTGCCTGTACCCAAATATGTAGGTTCTTTGGCTTGGTGTAGACAATAGACAATAGGTGCAGGAGGAGGCCATTCGGCCCATCGAGCCAGCACCGCCATTCAATGTGATCATGGCTGATCATCCCCAATCAGTGCCCCGTTCCTGCCTTCTCCCCATATCCTGACTCGCTATCTTTAACCCAGGAGCAGGCCATTCAGCCTTTCGAGCCTGCACCGCCATTCAATATGATTCATGGCGATCATCAACTCAGTATCCGTACCTGTCTGATCCCCTTAGCCACAAGGGCCACATCCAACTCACTCTTAAATATACAATGAACTGGCCTCAACTACCCTCTGTGGCAGAGAGTTCCAGAGACTCACCACTCTGTGTGAAAAAAGTCATTCTCATCTCGGTCTTAAGGATTTCCCCTTATCCTTAAGCTGTGACCCCTTGTCCTGGACTTCCCCAACATCGGAACAAATTTCCTGCATCTAGCCTGTCCTATCCCTTAAGAATTTTGTAAGTTTCTATAAGATCCCCTCTCAATTCCAGAAGTATAAATCGAGTCTATCCAGTCTTTCTTAAGACATAAGACAAGGAATCATGGTGAAGCACTCCCTCTATGGCAATAATGTCCTTCCTCAGATTTGGAGACCAAAACTGTACGCAATACTCCAGGTGTGGTCTCACCAAGACCCTGTACAACTGAAGTAGAATGCTTGTACTCAAATCCTTTTGCTATGAATGCCAACATACCATTCGCTTTTTTCACTGCCTGCTGCCACCTGCATGCTACTTTCAATGACTGGTGTACCATGACACCCAGGTCTCGCTGCAACCATTTAAATAATAGTCTGCTTTCTGTTTTTGCCACCAAAGTGGATAACCTCACATTTATCCACATTATACTGCATCTGCCAAACATTTGCCCACTAGACCTTGCAGTCTCCTAGCATCCTCCTCACAGCTAACACTGCCCCCCAGCTTAGTGTCATCCGCAAACTTGGAGATATGAGATCATTAATATATATTGTTAAATAGCTGGGGTCCCAGCACTGAGCCCTGCGGTACCCCACTTAGTCATGCCGACCCGTTTACTCTACTCTTTGCTTCCTGTTTGCCAGCCAGCACATCAATACTGAACCTAATACCGTATGGTTTGTATACTAATCTCTTATGTGGGACCTTGTCGAAAGCCTTCTGGAAGTCCAGTATCCACGCTACATCCTCGAAAAATTCCACAAGATTCAGTCAGACATGATTTACCTTTCGTAAATCCATGCTGACTTTGTCCAATGATTTTACCACTTTCCAAATGTGCTGCTATCATCTTTAATAACTGACTCTAGCAGTTTCCCCACTACCTTAGACTAACTGGTCTGTAACCCCTTAAAAGAGGGGTTACATTTGCTACCCGCCAATCCTCAGAACTACTCCAGAATCTAAAGAGTTTTGAAAGATTATCACTAATGCATCCACTATTTCCTGAGCTACTTAAGGGCCCTATCTAGCTCTCTCTTGAAAGCATCCAGAGAACCTGCCTCCACCGCCCTCTGAGGCAGAGAATTCCACAGACTCACCACTCTCTGTGAGAAAAAGTGTTTCCTCGTCTCCTTTCTAAATGGCTTACTCCTTATTCTTAAACTGTGGCCCCTGGTTCTGGACTCCCCCAACATCAGGAACATGTTTCCTGCCTCTAGCGTGTCCAAACCCTTAACAGTCTTTATATGTTCCTTTGATGAGATTTAGTTTTTAAGATTAGTTTAGAGATGCAGCGCGGCAAACAGGCCCTTCGGCCCACCCAGTCCGTGCCGGCCAGCGCTCCCCGCACACTGACACTACCCTACACACACGTGAGGGACAATTTATATTGACACCAAGCCAATTAACCTACAAACCTGTACACGTCTTTGGAGTGTGGGAGGAAAACGAAGATCTCCCGGAGAAAACCCACACAGGTCACGGGATGAACGTACAAACTCCGTACAGACAGCGCCCGTAGTTGGGATGGAACCCGGGTCTCTGGCGCTGTGAGGCAGCAGCTCTACCCGCTGCGTCACCAGTGAGTTGCTAGGTGTAGTGTTGTTGCGAATTGTCCCTAGCGTGTGCAGGATAGTGTTAATATCGCTGGTCGGCACGGACTGGGTGGGCCGAAGGGCCTGTTTCCGTGCTGTATCTCTGACCGTAACTGAAACCAACGTGCAGTGCAGGGTTGTGTTGCTCGGGGCACCCTGCAGCTCCTGACATTCTGTCTCTGCAGCTGCCAGCGCTCTGGACGCCTTCTATAAATATCAGCAGTGGCGTCGGCTCTATCAGGCCGTGTTAGTGTCAGCAGTGGCTGCTGAAACATTCACACACGCTGCTCACACGGGGAACAGCACCGCACAGCCATAGACCCCTCCGCACACACACACACACACACACACACACACACACACACACACACGCACACACACACGCACACACGCACACACGCACACACACACACACACACACACACACACACACACACACACACACACACACACACACACACACACACACACACACACACACTCACAACACACACACACACACACACACACACACACACACACACACACACACACACACACACACACTCACACACACACACACACACACACACACACACACTCACACACACACACACACACACACACACACACACACACACACACACACAACACTCACACACTCACACACACACACACACACACACACACACACACGCACACACACACACACACACACACACACACACACACTCACACACACACACACACACACACACACACACACACACACACACACACACACACACACACACACACACACACACACACACACACACACACACACACACACACACACACACACACACACACACACACACACACACACACACAACGTCCCCTTGCCAACCACAGCGCCAAGTTCACTAATCCCCTCTGCCTGCACCTGATCCGAACCCCTCCGTTCCCTCCACATCCACGTGCCTGTCTAAACGTCAAACACCACGATCGTATCTGCCCCCACCACCACCCCTGGCAGCGCCGTTCCAGGCACCCACCGCCCTCCCATATAGAAACCCATTCAGCCCTTCGAGCCTGCACCGCCATTCAATATGATCATGGCTGATCATCCAACTCAGTATCCCGTACCTGCCTTCTCTCCATACCCTCTGATCCCCTTAGCCACAAGGGCCACATCCAACTCACTCTTAAATATAGCCAATGAACTGGCCTCAACTACCCTCTGTGGCAGAGAGTTCCAGAGACTCACCACTCTCTGTGTGAAGAAAGTCTTTCTCATCTCGGTCTTAAAGGATTTCCCCCTTATCCTTAAGCTGTGAATATCTCCTTTATACTTTGCCCCTCTCACCTTCAAACTGTGCCCTCTAATCTTTGACATCTCCTCCCTCAATTCTGCGTGCCACAGATAGGGTAGACAGTCACAACCTTTTGGCCAAACATTAGAGGGCACAGGGTGGGCGCCTGGATCGCGCTGCCAGGGGTGGGGTTGGGGGTGGAGGCAGATACGATCGTGGTGTGTAAGAGGCTTTTAGACAGGCTCGCGGATATGCAGGGAATGGAGGGATAGGGATCACGTGCGGGCAGAGGGGGTCAGTTTAACTTGGCGCCGCGGGTAGTGCTGCTGCCTCACTGCGCCAGAAACCCGGGCTCCATCCCGACCACGGGTGCTGCCTGAACGGCGTCTGCACGCTCTCCCCGTGACCTGCGCGGGTTTTCTCCGGGTGCTCCGGTTTCCTCCCACGCCAAAGACGTGTGGGTTTGTAGGTTAATTGGCTCGACAGGTGGTGGAGAATGGGGTCGACTGGGCTTGTATTCACTGGAATTTAGAAGGACGAGAGGGGATCTTGTGGAAACATGTAAAGGGTTGTGGCAAATCTTGAGGGATTGCACAGGCTAGAGTGTTCCCGATGTTGGGGGAGTCCAGAACCAGGGGCCACACGTTAAGAACAAGGGGTCGGCCATTTAGGACTGAGATGAGGAAAAACGTTTCCACCCAGAGAGTTGTGAATCTGTGGAATTCTCTGCCACAGAAGGCAAGGGAGGCCGATTCACCGGATGTTTTCAAGAGAGTTAGATTTAGCTCTTAGGGCTAACAGAATCAAGGGATATGGGGAGAAAGCAGGAACGGGATAATGATTATGGATGATCAGCCATGAACACATTGAATGGCGGTGCTGGCTCGAAGGGCCGAATGGCCTCCTCCTGCACCTATTTTCCATGTTTCTAGAGTGTAGGATAGAACTTGTGTAACCGGGTGATCGGTGGTCAGCGCGGATCCAGTGGGCTGAAGGGCCTGTTTCATTAAACAATAGACAATAGGTGCAGGAGGAGGCCATTCGGCCCTTCGAGCCAGCACCGCCATTCAATGTGATCATGGCTGATCATCCCCAACGCTGTGTCTCTTAAGTAAACTAAACTCGATACTAAAACTACACGTTGTGTGGATGTGTGATAGGATTTCAGTTTAGTTTGGAGATACAGCACGGAAACAGGCCCTTCGGCCCACCGGGTCCGCGCTGACCAGCGATCCCCGCACACTAACACCATCCTACACACACGAGGGACAAGTTACACATTTACACCGAGCCTATTAGCCCGCAAACCCGCACGTCTTTGGGGTGTGGGAGGAAACCGGAGCGCCCGGAGAAAACCCACGCAGGTCACGGGGGAGGACGTGCAAACTCCGTACAGACAGCGCGCGTAGTCGGGATGGAACCCGGGTCTGCGGCGCGGTGAGGCAGCAGCTCCACCCGCCGCGCCGCCGTGGCCGGCCAGTGCTGGAGTGGGTGACCTTCCTCTGTTTGGGATGTCGGCGTGGGCTTTCACCGCCTCTCCCTCTACCCCCCCAGGCCTGCCCTACGGATGGGAGGAGGCGCACACTGCGGATGGCACTCAGTATTTCATCAAGTGAGTATCCCTTGGGGATGTGTCTGCACGTTGCCTGGTGGGTAGCTGGGACCCGCAGGCACGGAACGCTTCCCCTCCCACCGTTAAGCTTCAGTTCAGTCGCTGATGTGGGCTGGAGATCCAAATTCAGGAGACGCCCTCTCCTGAAATGCTGGTGTCAAACGATAGTGGTGTTTATAGAGGCTCTTAGACAGGCACACACAAGACTCAGTGGGACAGGCCGCATGCTTAAGAAGGAACTGCAGATGCTGGAAAATCGAAGGTAGACAAAAAGTGCTGGAGGAACTCAGCGGGTGCAGCAGCATCTATGGAGCGAAGGAAATAGGCAACGTTTCGGGTCGAAACCCGTAAGGGTTTCGGGCCGAAACGTTGCCTATTTCCTTCAGGGTTTCGGGCTGATAACTCTACAACTCAAAATAACTCTACAAATAACCTGATGTTGTGTTTGTCCCTTCAACTAGAAACATGGTAGACAAAAGTGCTGGAGTAACTCAGCGGGTGGGGCAGCATCTATGGAGCGAGGGAACAGGTGACGTTTCGGGTCGCCTATTCCTTCGCTCCATAGATGCTGCCTCACCCGCTGAGTTTCTCCAGCATTTTTGTCTACCTTCGATTTTTACAGCAGCTGCCGTTCTCTCTTAAACAGATGTCCTCTTGATCTTGATAAAACGTTTAGAATGTGATTCTCGTTCAGTGCCCTCAACCTCAGTTCAGTCCAGTTTATTGTCCCGTGTACCGAGGTACAGTGAAAAGCTTTTGTCGCGTGCTAACCAGTCAGCGGAAAGACAATACGCGATTACAATCGATCCGTTCACAGTGCACAGATACACGATAAGGGAATAACGTTTAGTGCAAGATAAAGCCAGCAACGTCCGATCAAGGATGGTCCGAGGGTCACCAATGAGGTAGATAGTAGTTCAGGACCGCTCTCTGGTTGTGGTAGGATGGTTCAGTTGCCCGATAACAGCCGGGAAGAAACTGCCCCTGAATCTGGAGGTGTGCGTTTGGAGAAACAGCGCGGAAACAGGCCCTTTGGCCCAGCGCGTCCGTGCCGACCAGCGATCTCCCCGTACACTAACATATCCTACACACACTGGGGACAATTTACACATTTTTAACCAAAGCCAATTAACCTGCAAGCCCGCACGTCTTTGGAGTGTGGGAGGAAACCGGAGCGCCCGGAGAAAACCCACGCAGGTGACGGGGAGAACGTGCAAACTCCGTACAGACAGCACCCGTAGTCGGGATCGAACCCGGATCCCTGGCGCTGTGAGGCAGCAGCTCTACCCGCTGCGCCAACCTGTGGCATCCGACGAGTCCGATTTCTTTTATACCTGTATTTCAAAATTGAAGAGACTTTAATTGTTATCATTAATAGTTACTGACAATGGAGCAATGAAATACTTACCTGCAGCAACCTTGAAAAGGCCCAGAAACTCAACAGACACGGATAAATACAATGATAACAATTCAATCAATGAATGTCTGGTGGTGCGCGCTTTCAAGCTTCTGTGCCTTCTGCCGGACGGGAGCGGGGAGGAGGAGGAATGACCGGGGTGGGACAGGGACAGGGACAAGTCTGTGATGATGTCGGCTGCTTTCCCGAGGCAGCGTGAAGTGTAGATGGAGTCGATGGCGGGGGGTGTGGTCTGTGTGACGGACTGGGCCACATCTACAATGGTGGGGAGTGTTTAAGAAAGGAACTGCAGATGCTGGAAAAATCGAAGGTGGACAAAAATGCTGGAGAAACTCAGCGGGTGAGGCAGCATCTATGGAGCGAAGGAATAGGCGACGTTTCGGGTCGAAACCCGAAACGTCACCTATTCCTTCCGGGGTCTCGACCCAAAATGTCAGCTATTCCTTCAGGGTCTCATAGAAACATAAAACATAGAAATTAGGTGCAGGATTAGGCCATTCGGCCCTTCGAGCCTGCACCGCCATTCAATATGATCATGGCTGATCATCCAACTCAGTATCCTGTACCTGCCTTCTCTCCATACCCCCTGATCCCTTTAGCCACAAGGGCCACATCTAACTCCCTCTTAAATATGGCCAACGAACTGGCCTCAACTACCTTCTGTGGCAGAGAGTTCCACAGATTCACCACTCTCTGTGTGAGAAATGTTTTCCTCATCTCGGTCCTAAAGGAATTCCCCCTTATCCTTAGACTGTGACCCCTTGTTCTGGACTTCCCCAACATCGGGAACAATCTTCCTGCATCTCGCCTGTCCGACCCCTTAAGAATTTTGTAAGTGATTCGACCCGAAACGTCAGCTATTCCTTCGCTCCACAGATGCGGCCTCACCCGCTGAGCTGTGGTGGGGAGTGCGGTGTGTGTGACGGACTGGGCCACATCTGCAACTCTCTGCAATTTCTTGTGGTCGTGGGCAGAGCTGTTCCCCAACCGAGCTGTGATGCAGCCCGACAGTGTGGTTCATGCGATGCATCTGTTGGAGTTTATATCAGTCCATGGAGGGGTGCCAAATTCCCAGCGTCTTCTGAGGAAGTAGGGGTGTTGGTGGGCTGTCTTTGGTTGTAAGCCAGGAGGTTTTTAACCGGGACTTTCTGTATCTAAGTTTGCCCGATGACACAGGAATAGGCGGGCGGCCAGACTATGGGGTTTAGAAGGATGAGAGGGAATCTTATTGAAACATATAAGATTATTAAGAGGCAGGAAACATGTTCCCGATGTTGGGGGAGTCCAGAACCAGGGGCCACACAGTTTAAGAATAAGGGGTCGGCCATTTAGAACGGAGACGAGGAAACACTAATTCACACAGAGAGTGGTGAGTCTGGGGAATTCTCTGCCTCAGAGGGCGGTGGAGGCCGGTTCTCTGGATGCTTTCAAGGGAGAGCTGGATAGGGCTCATAAAGATAGCGGTGTCAGGGAGAGTTGGATAGAGCTCCTGGGGCAAGTGGAATCAAGGGATCTGGGGAGAAGGCAGGGAACGGGGTCCTGATTGTGGATGATCAGCCATGATCACATTGAATGGCGGTGCTGGCTCGAAGGGCCGAATGGCCTTCTCCTGCACCTATTGTCTATTGTCTATTGCCAGGTCATTTAGATTAGTTTAGAGATACAGCACGGGAACAGGCCCTTCGGCCCACCGGGTCCGGTGCCGACCAGCGATCCCCGCACACTAACACTATCCTACAATAGGGTCAATTTACTCTTACACCGAGCCAATTAACCTACAAGCCTGCACTGTACGTCTGTGGAGTGCGGGAGGAAACCACAGTTCTTGGAGAAAACCCACGCAGGTCACGGGGAGAAGTTACAAACTCCGCACTGACAGCGCCCGTAGTCGGGATGGAACCCGGGTCTCCGGCGGCGTGAGGCAGCAGCTCCACCCGCTGCGTCACCGTGCCGTGGTGCGATGATTTTGTTACGGACAGGTTGGGCAAAAACTCAGCCGTTCAAGGCGTCTGAAGAAGGGTCACCCATCCCCTCTTTCCTGAGAATCTTAGAATAAAGGTGAGTCCAGAACCAGGGGCCACAGTCTTAGAATAAAGGGGAGGTCATTTAAGACTGAGGTGAGAAAAAACGTTTTCACCCAGAGAGTTGTGAATTTGTGGAATTCCCTGCCACAGAGGGCAGTGGAGGCCAAGTCACTGGATGGATTTAAGAGAGTTGGATAGAGCTCTAGGGGCTAGTGGAGTCAAGGGATTTGGGGGGAAGGCAGGCACGGGTTATTGATAGGGGACGATCAGCCATGATCACAATGAATGGTGGTGCTGGCTCGAAGGGCCGAATGACCACCTCCTGCACCTATTTTCTATGTTTCTATGAGATGCTGCCTGTCCTGCTGAGTCACTCCAGCTTTTCAAGATTCAAGAGAGTTTATTGCTATGTGTCACAGATAGGACAACAAAATTCTTCCTTTGCTTTCTGTGTCTATCTGGAGTTTATGGTGAAGCAGTGTGAGATTGGACAGTATTGTTGGGGGTGGTCAAGAGGCAGGGTGGAAAAGTAGTTACAAATGAATAAAGACAAAGGAATCTGAGAGCTTAAAAAATAATTTTAAAATGAGCGTGGAAGTGTAGCTAGTAATCTAGTAAACAAAAGCCATGTTTACTTTTATAGCTGTGGGGTTTGGAGGTTAAATATAGCGAAATATTTCCGCAATGTTGAGGCTGTTGCCCACAACTAGAGAACTGTGAACAGGTCTGGTCCTCTTCGCGAAGTGAAGTCCAGTGTCCTTCGCTCCATAGATCATGAGAAATGATTTCACTGAGAGACGTGAAGAGGGCGAGAGAGGAGGGAGAGGGGGGGGAGAGGCTGAGATACATGCTGTTGTTAGGCCCAGGTTTACTAATGTCAGGTGTACCGAGGCAAAGGGACGAGCTCTTTGATCTTTGATCTTTGATTCACATTTGAAAGTTTACCAAAAATGTTGCGCGCCATAAATAATTTGAATGCCATCCTAGCTTGTTTATGTCATTCCTTTTCAACGTGGTTCCTCAAACGACGGTAGCTAGGCCGTGCCTCAAGCCTTTGTGGGTTGCTTTGCCAGAGCTCGCCCTGTGTATAAGATTCTCATCACGTTGCGATCGACAGGCCCTGAAACCACCAACCTGGAGCGGAAACGCCCTGCTTCCTTGTTGGTTCCCCAACGTACAAAACCACTCGTGTGGGAAGGAACTGCAGGCGCTGGCTTACACCGAGGACAGACACAAAGTGCTGGAGTAACTCAGCGGGACAGGCGGCCTCCCTGGAGAGAAGGAACAGGGGTGACGTCTCGGGGTCGAAACCCTCCTGAGTCTGAAGAAGGGTCTCGACCCGGAACATCACCCATTCCTTCCCTTTTCTCCAGAGATGCTGCCTGTCCCGCTGAGTTAGTCCAGCACTTTGTGTCTAAAGTCCGATCAAAGATAGGCGACTAAGTGGGACTAAGTTTGACGGGGTATGTTGGTCGGCACGGACATGTTTGGCTGAAGAGCCTGTTTCCGTGCTGCATAGGGCCCCAGAAACAGTCCCTTTGGCCCATCCTATCCATGCTATCCATTGGCATACTGGGGCTAGTTCCATTTATCTGCACTGGCACAGTTCCCACTAGCCCTTTCCTATCCATGTACCTGCCTGAACTACCTCCTCCGGCAGCTTGTCCCGTACACCCACCACTACCCTCAAAGCTGCCCTTCAGGTTCTGATTAAATCTTTCCCCCCCCCCCCCCCCCTCACCTTAATGCCCCTGTCCCACTTAGGAAACCTGAACGGAAACTCTGGAGATTTTGCGCCCCACCCAAGGTTTCCGTGCGGTTCCCGGAGGTTTTTGTCAGTCTCCCTCATGGTGGAAAGTGGTTTCCGTTTTAAAAATCGGTCATTTTTTAGTCTAAGCCGGTCGCGATGCTAGTTGAAGGTGGTTGGCGGAGGACAAAAACCTCCGGGAACCGCACGGAAACCTTGGGCGGGGCGCAAAGTCTCCAGAGGTCTCCGTTCAGCTTTCCTAAGTGGGACAGGGGCATAAATCTGTGTCCCCTGGTTCTTGGCTCCCCAGACGTGGGTAAAAGATTCTGTGAATTCACCCTGTCTATTCCCTCGTGATCTCACATGCCTCTATAAACTCAGGTCCCAGGAATGAGCGGGTTAACGTACGATGAGTGTCTGACGGGAAACTGGGCCTGCACTCGCAGGAGTTTAGTAAGATGAGGGTGGGGGGGGGGGGGGGGGGGCTCATTGAAACTTGTTGAACAGTGTCAGTCCTGGATAGAGCGGATGTGGAGAGGATGTTTCCACTAGTGGGAGAGTCTAGGACCAGAGGTCACAGCCTCAGAATTAAAGGACGTTCCTTTAGGAAGGAGATGAGGAGGGATTTATTTTCTCCGGGCGCTCCGGTTTCCTCCCACGTTCCAAAGGCACGTATGTTTGTAGGCTGACAAAAGTGCTGGAGAAACTCAGCGGGTGCGGCAGCATCTGTGGAGCGAAGGAAATAGGCAACGTTTCGGGCCGAAACCCTGAAGGAAATAGGCAACGTTTCGGGACGAAACCCGGAAGGGTTTCGGCCCGAAACGTTGCCTATTTCCTTCGCTCCATAGATGCTGCCGCACCCGCTGAGTTTCTCCAGCATTTTTGTCTACCTTCGATTTTCCAGCATCTGCAGTTCCTTCTTTAACACATATGTTTGTAGGCTGATTGGTCTGGTAAAATTGGCCCTGGTGTGTAGGATAGTGTTAGTGTGTGGGGGGTCGCTGGTCGGCAGGGACTCAGTGGGCCGAAGGGCCTGTTTCCGCGCAGTATCTCTAAACTGAACTAAAGTGAACTGCAGATGCTGGAAACTTGAGCAAAACATGTCATACGCTGAGAGAATGGAGCGGCTGGGCTTGTACACTCTGGAGTTTGGAAGGATGAGAGGATACCTCATTGAAACATATAAGATTGTTAAGGGCTTGGACACGCTAGAGGCAGGAAACATGTTCCCGATGTTTGGGGAGTCCAGAACCAGGGGCCACACAGTTTAAGAATAAGGAGTCAGCCATTTAGAACGGAGACGAGGAAACACTTTTTCTCACAGAGAGTGGTGAGTCTGTGGAATTCTCTGCCTCAGAGGGCGGTGGAGGCCGGTTCTCTGGATGCTTTCAAGAGAGAATTAGATGAAACTCAGCGGGTGAGGCAGCACCTATTCCTTTGCTCCATAGATGCTGCCTCACCCGCTGAGTTTCTCCAGCATTTTTGTCTACCTTTGATTTTTCCAGCATCTGCAGTTCTTTCTTAAACACGGGATGGTCCTCACGGAGTGGTTGGTCACCTTTAATCTCAGTATCAACAAGCCCGTCAGGAAGGCCGTCTCCGTCCTGGGGGCCGGAGTTGGAGTTGGATCCATGGGAGGTCGGCCTTGGAGGGGAGGATGCTCCTCAAACTGCGGAGCATCCTGGACAATACAGCTCACCCCCTCCGTGACACACTGGTCAACCTGAGGAGCACCTTCAGCAACAGACTGGTCCCACCAAGATTGTTAAGGGCTTGGACACACTCGAGGCAGGAAACATGTTCCCGATGTTGGGGGAGTCCAGAACCAGGGGCCACAGATTAAGAATAAGGGGTAAGCCATTTAGAACGGAGATGAAGAAATAAATTTTGACACAGAGAGTGGTGAGTCTGTGGAATTCTCTGCCTCAGAGGGCGGTGGAGGCAGGTTCTCTGGATGCTTTCAAGAGAGAGCTAGATAGGGCTCTTAAAAATAGCGGAGTCAGGGGATATGGGGAGAAGGCAGGAACGGGGTACTGATTGGGGATGATCAGCCGTGATCACATTGAATGGCGGTGCTGGCTCGAAGGGCCGAATGGCCTCCTCCTGCACCTATTGTCTATAACACAAAGTGCAGGAGTAACTCAGCGGGTGGCCGCCCCCTTTAGCAGGGCGAGGAGGGAAGTGCTGGCTCTTGCCAGGAAATGCCCAGACGCTGAGAATAGACAGACAGATGTTGAAGGCCTATCTCCGCCTCATATCCCGCAGGCTCTAGCCGACTGCTTCAAAAGCAGAACTGTCCTTAGGAGCATTGCCGGATAATCTGGCTGGTTCCAGTCCTTCAAAAACAGGAAATTCATGAGTTACGCGGTGTTGAAAACAAGACTCTCTGTGTGTCCTTCAAACTTCAAAGCAGCCGGCACAAACAGCCAGCCACTGCCCCACTTATCCACAAGCTCGTTCCCTTTCACGGGGGCCGGGCCGGTGACGTTTCTGTACCACCGCCACGCCAGGGCCTGTCCCACTTTTCGCCAATTTGTTTCGGCGACTGCCGGCGCCCGGCATGGTCGCAGCGGGTGGCCGAACATTTCACCGCACATTCATTTCACCTGCACTTTATGCGCGAGTGACAAATAGACTGAGAATGTTCATCGTGTTGCAAATCCAGCGGCGACCAGAACAAGGCCGCGGCTGTTTTGGGCGACCACTCACGGCCGTACTGGCATCACACGGGGTGGCCATGTCGCGGGATGAAGCCTGCATGGTCGTGAGTGGTCGCCGCTGGAGTTGCAACACGATGAACATTCCCCCGCCGACCTCCTGCCATTGTGACGGGTGCCGGCAAGTGGGTCAGAGGCGTGCCCGGGGCATTAGATGCGGTGTATGTGAAGGATGGTGCGTTCGGGTGGGCGGGAGATGGGGCACCAGCATTATGTGTGTAGGAAATAACTACAGATGCTGGTTTAAACCGAAGAGAGGCACAAAATGCCAGAGTAACTCAGCGGGACAGGCAGCATCTCTGGAGAGAAGGTTCAGACTGGTTAGGGTTAGGGTTAGGGTTATACACCAGCTCCCATCCCCTCTCAGGTTCAGACGCGATTGGAGCAGAATGAGGCCACTCGGCCCATCACGTCCCCTCTGCCATTCAGCCACGGCTGCTCTGTCTCCCTCTCAACCCCATTCTCCTGCCTTCTCCCCCTAACCCCTGACACCCGCACTGATCAAGATCCTGGCAATATCCGGCTCCGCACCCTTCAGTGGCATTGAATTTGTAACCGCACAGTGGCGCGGCGGGTAGAGCTGCTGCCTCACAGCGCCGGACACCCGGGTTCCCATCCCGAATAAGGGTGCGGTCTGTGCGGAGTTTGCAGGTTCTCTCCTTGACCGCTGGTCCGTGCGGACTCGACCGGTCAGAAGGGCTTGTTTCCGCGCTGTATCTCTAAACTAATCTAAACAAAACACCACCCTCTGACTAAAGAAATTCCTCCTCATCTCCTTTCTAAAGGAACGCACTTTAATTCTGAGGCTGTGGCTTCAGGTCCGTGACTCTCCCACCCGTGGGAACATCCTCTCCTCATCCACTCTATCCGGGCCTTTCATTTACAGGCTCAGAAACGTCCAGGCTCGTAGGTTAATTCGCTTTGTTTAAATTGACCTTGGTGTATGTAGGATAGTGCTTGTGTACAGGGAGATCGCAGGTCAGCATGGATACAGCGAAGGGCCTGTTTCCACGCTGTATCTCTAAATAGACAATAGGTGCAGGAGGAGGCCATTCGGCCCTTCGAGCCAGCACCGCCATTCAATGTGATCATGGCTGATCATCCCCAATCAGTACCCCGTTCCTGCCTTCTCCCCATATCCCCTGACTATTTTTAAGTCCTATCTAGCTCTCTCTTGAAAGCATCCAGAGAACCGGCCTCCACCGCCCTCTGAGGCAGAGAATTCCACAGTCTGAAGACACAGAGTGCTGGAGTAACTCAGCGGGTCAGGCAGCATCTGTGGGGAACATGGATAGGTGACGTTTCACAGAGTGCTGGAGTAACTCAGCGGGTCAGGCAGCATCTGTGGAGAACATGGATAGGTGACGTTTCTCCATCAGTCTGAAGAAGGGTGCAGAACCTTCAAAGTCTAAAGATTCTTGATCAGTGCGGGTGTCAAGGGTTACGGGGAGAGGGCAGGAGAATGGGGTTGGGAGGGAGAGATAGATCAGCCATGACTGAATGGCAGAGTAGACTTGATGGGCCGAATGGCCTAATTGTGTGCCTATCACTGATGGACATGTATATGTGGTGTTTGTTTCAGCCATGTGACCCAGACGACCTCGTGGGTTCACCCGGTGACCAGTGCGCTGCCCCGCGCAGACCGGGCCAGAGACACCACGTCACGGGAACCTCCCGACTTCAACAGCTGACGGAGGCAACAGGAGCTCGACCCACAGGGACACCTGGACACCTGGACAGCTGGATACTTAGACATCTGGACACCTGGACAATTGGACACCTGGACAACTGGACACCTGGACAACTAGACACCTGGACAATTGGACATCTGGACACCTGGACACCTGGATACTTAGCCATCTGGACACCTGGACAATTGGACACCTGGACAATTGGACATCTGGACACCTTGACAATTGGACATCTGGACACCTGGACATCTGGTCAATTGGGCACCTGGACAATTGGACACCTGGACATCTGGACACCTGGACAATTGGACACCTAGACAATTGGATACCTGGACAATTAGACACCTGGACATCTGGACAATGGACACCTGGCCAATTGGACACTCTTCCAACACACACACAACCACCTTCCACCAATCACGCCAACAGCTAGATCACCAGGAAAATCCACAGACACTGAGATTTGCCCGCTGAATGTCTGCGGCCTTTCCTCAGCAAACGAGACCTTGGATAAGCGAGGGACCGCCGTCATTAAGTGCGGATCTGACCTCTTCTCCTCTGCTCCGAGTCTCAGTTCACTCGGGGGTAAGGTGGGAGAGGTCAGGTCCTGAATGTATCTACAAAGTGGCTCAACTCTGATCCGATGCCCACCCGTATCAGAAGATAAAAGCCATTCTATAAATTACAGTCACGCGGGACTGTTGGAAGCTGCTTAATGTTACAGTGAGTGGGTTTGGGGAAGGCAGGGTTTATGAATGAATGAATTAATTAATTAGTTTATTATTGGCCAAGTATTCACATACAAGGAATTTGCCTTGGTGCTCCGCCCGCAAGTGTCTATAGGTCTGGGAGTGTAGAGGGACCTTCAGCGTGTCTGACAATTGCTGTTTCTGCCGTGATAACGCTTGTTACTAACAAAGGGAGAAGACTATTCCCTTCCTCTGCCCTAGTCCCCAAGACCCTCTCTCACTCACCAATAAAAAGCAGTCATTCTCTTCATGGCGAGCACCTTCTTAAATCCACAGAGGGCGGAAGATTCCGGAATAACCCAGCGGGACGGGCAGCATCTCTGCAGGGAAGGAATGGGCTACGTTTCGGGTCGAGCCCCTTCTTCACACCGAGAGTCAGGGTAGAGGGAGACACAGAGATATGGAAGGGTAAGGTGTGAAAACACAGATCAAAGGAGACGATGATCAAGGACGTTCAGTGCTAATTGAGGGGAAGGTGACAATGAGTCACAGAGTGGTACAGTGTGGAAACAGGCCCTTCGGCCCAACTTGCCCACACCGGCCAACATGCCCCAGCTACACTAGTCCCACCTGCCTGTGTTTGGTCCATATCCCCCCAAACCTGTCCTATCCGTGTACCTGTCTGTTTCTTAAACGATGGGATAGTCCCAGCCTCAACTACCTCCTCTGGCAGCTTGTTCCATACACCCACCACCCTTTGTGTGAAAACGTCACTCCTCAGATTCCTATGAAATCTTTTCCCCTTCACCTTGAACCTGTGTCCTCTGGTACTCGATTCCCCTACTCTGGGCAAGAGACTCTGTGCATCTACCCGATCTATTCCTCTCATGATTTTATACACCTCTATAAGATCTCCCCTCATCCTCCTGCGCTCCATGGAATAGAGACCCAGCCTACTCAACCTCTCCCTGTAGCTCACACCCTCTGGTCCCGGCAACATCCTCGTGAATCTTCTCCGCGCCCTTTCCAGCTTGACAACATCTTTCTTCGAGGCACACAATCAGTAAAATATAGTGTTAACGAGGAAACTGCAGATGCTGGAGAATCAAGGGTTAAATCAGGAGGACAGTGAAAGGAGAGGGGGGACTGGGATGGGGGAGTCAAGTCAAGTCAAGTCACTTTTATCTCTATAGCACATTTAAAAAACAACTCTCGTTGGCCGAAGTGCTTGACGTTGGTGGAGGTACTAACGTTACACAACAGTGGTTCATAGATTAAGTACAGACATAAATACACACATATAGCCCTCCCTCAGAGGACGTCAAGAAAGGCTTGAGAGTAAAGATGAGTTTTAAGTCTGGTGGGTAAGCAGACTTTTGATGTAGGTGGGGGCAAGCCCGTTAAGGGCTTTGTAAACATGAAGAAAGATCTTGAAATTTATTCGGGGGGAAGGGACAGAGAGAGGGGAAGGAAGGGGTTACTTGAAGTTAGAGAAGTCAACTTTCGTACCGCTGGGGTGCGAGCTGCTCAAGCGGAATATGACGTGGCTGGTGTTCCCCCAATGTGCGCTGGGCCTCACTGTATCCTGGTGACGGGCGGGGGGGGTGAAGATGCTGTCTCTGTGCGAGATGTGGGTGAGTGTCCTCCTTCATTCTCAGACACAAAGCGATACGATAGAACTTTATTTATCCCAGGATAAATAAAATTGGTCTCCAAATCTGAGGAAAGACATTCTTGCCATAGAGGGAGTACAGAGAAGGTTCACCAGACTGATTCCTGGGATGGCACGACTTCCATAAGAAAAAAGACTGGATAGACTCGGCTTGTACTCGCTGGAATTTAGGAGATTGAGGGGGGATCTTATAAAAACTTACAAGATTCTTAAGGGGTTGGACAGGCTAGATGCAGGAAGATTGTTCCCGATGTTGGGGAAGTCCAGGACAAGGGGTCACAGTTTAAGGATAAGGGGGAAGTCTTTTAGGACCGAGATGAGAAAAACATTTTTCACACAGAGAGTGGTGAGTCTCTGGAACTCTCTGCCACAGAAGGTAGTTGAGGCCAGTTCATTGGCTATATTTAAGAGGGAGTTAGATGTGGCCCTTGTGGCTAAAGGGATCAGGGGGGTATGGAGAGAAGGCAGGTACGGGATACTGAGTTGGATGATCAGCCATGATCATATTGAATGGCGGTGCAGGCTCGAAGGGCCGAATGGCCTACTCCTGCACCTATTGTCTATGTTTCTAGGAGGGAAATTGAACAACCAACAGTCATAAAACACAAGATACATGAAACATGAAATTAGAGTGACGAGTGGAAAGGATTGGTGGATCTGCAGAGATTGGGGAGTGGAGGGGTGGGGGTCAGTCTCAGTCTACCCCACGACAGAAGGGGGAGGAGTTGTACAGTTTGATAGCCACAGGGAAGAAGGATCTCCTGTGGCGTTGTGTGCTGCATCAATAGACAATAGACAATAGGTGCAGGAGTAGGCCATTCGGCCCTTCGAGCCAGCACCGCCATTCAATGTGATCATGGCTGATCATCCCCAATCAGTACCCCGTTCCTGCCTGCTCCCCATATCCCCTGACTCCGCTATTTTTAAGAGCCCTATCTAACTCTCTCTTGAAAGTATCCAGAGAACCGGCCTCCACCGCCCTCTGAGGCAGAGAATTCCACAGACTCACCACCCTCTGTGAGAAAAAATGTTTCCTCGTCTCCGTTCTAAATGGCTTACTCCTTATTCTTAAACTGTGGCCCCTGGTTCTGGACTCCCCCAACATCGGGAACATGTTTCCTGCCTCGAGTGTGTCCAAGCCCTTAACAATCTTGGTGGGACCAGTCTGTTGCTGAAGGCGCTCCTCAGGTTGACCAGTGTGTCACGGAGGGGGTGAGCTGTATTGTCCAGGATGCTCCGCAGTTTGAGGAGCATCCTCCCCTCCAAGGCCGACCTCCCATGGATCCAACTCCAACTCCGGCCCCCCAGGACGGAGCCGGTCTTCCTGACGGGCTTGTTGATACTGAGATTAAAGGTGACCAACCACTCCGTGAGGACCATCCCGTGTTTAAGAAAGAACTGCAGACGCTGGAAAAATCAAAGGTAGACCAAAATGCTGGAGAAACTCAGCGGGTGAGGCAGCATCTATGGAGCAAAGGAATAGGTGACGTTTCAGGTCGAGACCCGGAACGTCACTTCGCTCCATAGCTGAGAGCAAATTCCTTCGCTCCATAGATGCTGCCTCACCCGCTGAGTTTCTCCAGCATTTTTGTCTACCAACCATATTTAAAAGACTCTTGGACAGGTTACATGGATAGGCAACGTTTCGAGTGACGTGGCCTAACGCGGGCAGCAGGGACGAGCTTGGAATACACAGAGCCGTCTACCCTGGGGACTTGAGCTGAAGGTGAGAGGAGAAAGATTTAATAGGAACCTGAGGGGTAACTTTTTCAAAAAAGAGGGTGGTGGGTGAATGTTATCTCCTCTGTGATCATTCCAATCATTTATTTCGGGTGGATTGTTGGAATATAAATCTAGTTGTGTGGTTTTGTTTGTTATTGGCACTTGTATAGAGGAACAATTAACGTAATGTTGGTTGCGCGCTAACCACTCATTCATACAAGTGCAAGGTAAAGGTCGGTAATAGCCCGATCAAGGATAGTCCGAGGGTCACCAGTGAGGTAGGTGGTAGTTCAGCACTGCTCTCCGCTTGTGGTAGGATGGTAACAGCTGGGAAGAAACTGGAGGTGTGCGTTTTCACACTTCTGTACCTCTTGCCCGATGGGAGAGGGGAGAAGAGGGAGTGGCCGGGAGAATGGGGTTGGGAGGGAGAGATAGATCAGCCATGATGGAATGGTGGTGTAGACATGGGCTGAGTGGCCTCATTCTGCTCCAATGTGACCATAAGAGTGTGTCTCTGGTTAGGGCGGGGTCAAGGAGCCGGCGGGAGGAGGGGGAGGGGGGGGGGGGGGGGGTGCAGAGAGCGATCCTAACCTATCTTCGGTGTAAACCGGCATCTGCAGTTCCAGCGCATTCCCATCTCGCGTTTAGGCAGAGCCTGGATTTTTTGTGTCGATTTTGAGTGCTTTTATTTTAATTACACTGTATGCTGCAGTGTGACACAGAGTGGGCGTGTGTGGGAGAGGCCCTGTCCAACACGCAGGCTCCAGCCTCATTCAAGGCCGGCACGCACCACAGGGACGTGGGAGGCAGCTGCATTCATTAGAGACCTGTCCCATCCAGACCCTAAAGCACGTCCTCCCCTGTGGAACAACCAAGCGTAGTTGGAGGGTGTACAATCCATTCATACATTAAATCAAGTTGCTACTTAACATGTGTACGAAAGAACTGCAGATGCTGGTTTAATTCGAAGATAGACACAAAATGCTGGAGTAAGTCAGGAAAGAACTGCACCAGGAAAGATCAGTCTGAAGAAGGGTCTCAACCCGTAACGTCACCTATCCATGTTCTCCACAGATGCTGCCTGACCCGCTGAGTTACTCCAGCACTCTGTGAAACGTCACCTATCCATGTTCTCCACAGATGCTGCCTGACCCGCTGAGTTACTCCAGCACTCTGTGAAACGTCACCTATCCATGTTCTCCACAGATGCTGCCTGACCCGCTGAGTTACTCCAGCACTCTGTGAAACGTCACCTATCCATGTTCTCCACAGATGCTGCCCGACCCGCTGAGTTACTCCAGCACTCTGTGAAACGTCACATATCCATGTTCTCCACAGATGCTGCCCGACCCGCTGAGTTACTCCAGCACTCTGTGAAACGTCACATATCCATGTTCTCCACAGATGCTGCCTGACCCGCTGAGTTACTCCAGCACCAGCGCCTTCCCCTTGCCTCTGTATTTGACTGTGTGCGGAGTCCACAAGACCCTAGCCAGTATCGACCACTGAACATACTCACAGTATTAGCTCGCAGTCTTGCCATTAACTTGCCATTGTCATTGTTGTTACATTTAAGAGTATATTTAAGAGTGAGTTGGATGTGGCCCTTGTGGCTAAGGGGATCAGAGGGTATCAGAGTAAACGGGTCCTTTTCACAATGGCAGGCAGTAACTAGTGGGGTACCGCAGGGCTCAGTGCTGGGACCCCAGCTATTTACAATATATATTAATGATCTGGATGAGGGAATTGAAGGCAATATCTCCAAGTTTGCGGATGACACGAAGCTGGGGGGCAGTGTTCGCTGTGAGGAGGATGCTAGGAGACTGCAAGGTGACTTGGATAGGCTGGGTGAGTGGGCAAATGTTTGGCAGATGCAGTATAATGTGGATAAATGTGAGGTTATCCACTTTGGTGGCAAAAACAGGAAAGCAGACTATTATTTAAATGGTGGCCGATTAGGAAAAGGGGAGATGCAGCGAGACCTGGGTGTCATGGTACACAGTCATTGAAAGTAGGCATGCAGGTGCAGCCAGGCAGTGAAAAAAGCGAATGGTATGTTAGCTTTCATAGCAAAAAGGATTTGAGTACAGGAAGCAGGGAGGTTCTACTTCAGTTTGTACAGGGTCTTGGTGAGACCACACCTGGAGTATTGCGTGCAGTTTTGGTCTCCAAATCTGAGGAAGGACATTATTGCCATAGAGGGAGTGCAGAGAAGGTTCACCAGACTGATTCCTGGGATGTCAGGACTGTCTTATGAAGAAAGACTGGATAGACTCGGTTTATACTCTCTGGATTTAGAGATTAAGAGGGGATCTTATAGAAACTTACAAAATTCTTAAGGGGTTGGACAGGCTAGATGCAGGAAGATTGTTCCGATGTTGGGAAGTCCAGGACAAGGGGTCACAGCTTAAGGATAAGGGGGGAAATCCTTTAAGACCGAGATGAGAAAGACTTTCTTCACACAGAGAGTGGTGAGTCTCTGGAACTCTCTGCCACAGAGGGTAGTTGAGGCCAGTTCATTGGCTATATTTAAGAGTGAGTTGGATGTGGCCCTTGTGGCTAAGGGGATCAGAGGGTATGGAGAGAAGGCAGGTACGGGATACTGAGTTGGATGATCAGCCATGATCATATTGAATGGCGGTGCAGGCTCGAAGGGCTGAATGGCCTACTCCTGCACCTAATTTCTATGTTTCTATGTTTCTATGGAGAGAAGGCAGGTACGGGATACTGAGTTGGATGATCAGCCATGATCATATTGAATGGCGGTGCAGGCTCGAAGGGCTGAATGGCCTACTCCTGCACCTAATTTCTATGTTTACATTGAAACATAGACAGTAGGTGCAGGAGGAGGCCATTCGGCCCTTCGAGCCTGCACCGCCATTCAATATGATCATGGCTGATCATCCATAGACAGTACCCCGTTCCTGCCTTCTCCCCATATCCCTTGGTTCCGTTAGCCCCAAGAGCTAAACCTGACTCTCTCTTGACTTACCTTAGTACTCCCGTTGCCAGCTGGTATCGGCCGTCAATCTTCACTAACTGTGTATCCTGATGTCAAGATCCGAGACGTTGCGATCTGGTGTCTAAATTATTAACAGGTTGAGTGTCCTTCCTCTTGTAGCTTGTTGCTGTGGAACCGAGTCGCTGCGTTTGTACAATGTAAAGGCCCTTTACACAGCTGAGAAATAGGCTGTCGCCTCGCAGACGCGGGGTGATGAGGGGTGACACAGGGTGACGCGGATGACGCCTGTATTGACGTGAGCAGTCTCCTCATTTTTTGTCGCCGCTGGATTTTGAAATGTTCAAAACCTCTCGGCGACAGTGGGCTTGATATTGCCTGTGTTCTCCTGTCGCGGGCCCTGTCGCGGGCCCTGTCGCCAGGTGATTACATTGGCGACTACCTACGTCAATTGGACACACTAGAGGCAGGAAACATGTTCCCGATGTTGGGGGAGTCCAGAACCAGGGGCCACAGTTTAAGAATAAGGGGTAAGCCATTTAGAACGGAGACGAGGAAACACTTTTTCTCACAGAGAGTGGTGAGACTGTGGAATTCTCTGCCTCAGAGGGTGGTGGAGGCAGGTTCTCTGGATACTTTCAAGAGAGAGCTAGTGCTGGCTGGAAGGGCCGAATGGCCTACTCCTGCGCCTATTGTCTATTATCTAACTGGCGGCAGGCACCGGCGACTGAATTGTTTTCAGTTGTCACTGACAGGGTGGTAGCTTGTCACGGGTGGACGTAGGTTGACTTCGGTTGTTGTAGGTTGTTGCCTGTGTGGTCGTAGGTTGTCGCAGGTGTGGTCGTCGGTGGACGTCCTGAGCCGCCAGGAATTGTGCCGCAGGTTGTCGTAGCTTGACGCCGATATTGTCGTGCGGTGGGTAAATATCTGGCGTCACACCGCGACCGTGACTATCGCCACGGTCGCCCAAAAAATCACCTCCTTCTTGCGTACGGCGTTCACTGCCTCGAGTTGTCGGACAACTCGTTCTGTTTGATCACCCCAAACAATCGCCTAAGTGGGACAGCCCCTTAAGAATAGAGTATAGATCCTGTAGTGAACTCACTCCACGTCACCTCTGTGTTTCCTCAGCTGTTATTTATCTCGGAGTGTAAATGTCCTACAGGGCCGACTCCACAGTGTAGTTGTGGTCTCTGCCTTCCCCTTGAGCGAGTGACATCGACCCACTGCACATGGGAAGGCTTATATTTCCTTCAGGCCTATTAAGGGTTTGCCTTAGTCAGCCCCTAGCTTGGTCCCCCATGGTCGGACCCCATCTCCGTGAGGCTTGGCTACCCGATCTATTCCTCTCATGGTGGGCCCAGGTCGATAATATCACCCCTCAAACTCCTACGCTTCAACGAGCGGAGATGGAACGTGTGGTGGGGAGTGGTCCGTGTGTGACGGACTGGGCCACGTCTACATTGGAGTACGCGGGCGGGCGGCACGGAACAGGAGGTAGCGCAGCGGGTGCTGTCTGTGTGGAGTCTGCAGGTTCGCGGGTTTCCTCCGGGGTGCTCCGGCTTCCTCCAAATCCCAAAGACGTGCGGGCTTGCAGGTTAATCGGCCCCTCCGTAAATGGCCCCCTCGTGTGTAGGGAGTGGGATAGCACAGAACCGGTGTGAACGGGAGATCGCCGGTCGGCATTGAACCGATGGGCCGAAGGGCCTGTTTCCCTGCTGTGTCTTGCAGAGATTGAATGTGACGGCTGGATTGCCATTCTAAGGACGTGATATCTCTTCACATATAAAATTTAATCCTGATTTGTGTAAATGATGAATGCAGGGGATAATACAATACTGAGACTCTGTGTGTGAGTGTGTTTCTAGGCAACGGAACAGGCGGCATGTCAACTGAATGTTTCGTGAACTCCTGCGTGTGTGTGTGTGTGTGTGTGTGTGGGGCGCAGACGAAGATTCAAGCTGCTTCCCTCTAGCCCGTTGTGGGGGGGGGGCTCAAGATTTCTCCTTATCGCCCCCCCCCCTACACTCCTTGCCACTGGGAGCTGGTGTCGAGGCTAAAGACAGGTTTGGGAACAGCTCTGCTCAAGACTGCAGGAAATCAAAGAGAGTTGTAGATGTGGCCCAGTCCGTCACACAGACCGCACTCCCCACCATCGACTCCATCTACACTTCACGCTGCCTCGGGAAAGCAGCCGACATCATCACAGACTTGTCCCTGTCCCTGTCCCACCCCGGTCATTCCTCCTCCTCCCCACTCCCGTCCGGCAGAAGGTACAGAAGCTTGAAAGCGCGCACCACCAGACTCAGGAACAGCTTCTTCCCCTCTGTTATCAGGCTTCTGAACGGCCCTTCCATAAGCTGGGGTACTGTCCGATTCACCTCTACCCCATTGCGGACAGTGGGCTTTGTGTGTGGAACTGATGCGCTACAATGCTGAGAACTAGATTCTGCTCTCTGTATCTTCCCCTTTGCTCTGCCTGTTGTATTTGAGTTTGACCTGACTGTTTTTCTGTATAGTATATCTAATTTAGGATAACATACTAAACAACTTTTCGCTGTACCTCAAGATATGTGACAATAATAAACCTAAACCTACAGCACGGAAACAGGCCCTTCGGCCCACCGAGTCCGTGCTGACCAGTTATCCTGTGTCACCGACATGATCCGACACACACTAGGGACAATTAAGCGGCGGCTGCAGGCGGCTGCAGGGGGGTGCAGGGGGGTGCAGGGGGGTGCAGGCGGCTACAGGGGGCTGCAGGGGGCTGCAGGGGGCTACAGGGGGGCGGGTGCAGGGGGCTACAGGCGGTTGCAGGGGGGCTACAGGCGTTGCAGGGGGCTACAGGCGGTTTGCAGGGCTACAGGGGGCTACAGGGGGCTACAGGCGGTTGCAGGGGGCTACAGGGGGCTACAGGGGGCTACAGGGGGCTGCAGGCGGTTGCAGGGGGGGGGGGGGCTACAGGCGGTTGCAGGGGGCTACAGAGGGGCTACAGGTGGCTGCAGGGGGGTGCAGGGGGCTACAGGCGGTTGCAGGGGGCTACAGGGGGCTACAGGTGGCTGCAGGGGGGTGCAGGGGGCTACGGGGGCTGCAGGGGGTGCAGGGGGGTGCAGGGGGGTGCAGGGGGCTACAGGGGGGTGCAGGGGGGTGCAGGCGGCTACAGGGGGCTGCAGGGGGCTCGGGGAGGCCCCGACCACGGGGGAACATTGGGAAGAGACTGACTTTGGTGCCTTCCCTCACAGTGGGAAATGTTGATCCTGCTGTGGGGGGATGTTTTATGTTGAATCCTATCCACTCCATGCTGTGTGCTTTATTTTCCCTGTATGGCTGTATGGTGAATTAACTTTGCTCTGCCAATTGGCGCACGTGACAAATAAATGCATCTTATCTTATCTTAAATGTTTTACCAATGCCAATTAACCCACAAACCTGTACATCTTTGGAATAGAAACACAGAAACATAGACAATAGGTGCAGGAGTAGGCCATTCGGCCCTTCGAGCCTGCACCGCCATTCAATATGATCATGGCTGATCATCCAACTCAGTATCCTGTACCTGCCTTCTCTCCATACCCCTGATCCCTTCAGCCACAAGGGCCACATCCAACTCCCTCTTAAATATAGCCAATGAACTGGCCTCAACTACCTTCTGTGGCAGAGAATTCCACAGACTCACCACTCTCTGTGTGAAAAATATTTTTTCTCATCTCGATCCTAAAAGACTTTCCCCTTATCCTTAAACTGTGACGCCTTGTCCTGGACTTCCCCAACATCGGGAATAGTCTGAAGAAGGGTCTCGACCCGAAACGTCGCCTATCTCCTTCGCTCCTTAGATGCTGCTGCACCCGCTGAGTTTCTCCAGCCTTTTGTGTAACCCTCGATTCTCCAGCATCTGCAGTTTCTTCGTTAACAAAACATCGGGAATAATCTTCCTGCATCTAGCCTGTCCGACCCCTTAAGAATTCTGTAGGTTTCTATAAGATCTATTTCTATAAGAGTGTGGGAGGAAGCCAGAGAACCTGGAGAGCATGCAGGCGGTCACAAGGAAAACGTGCAAACTCCACACAGACAGCACCCGTAGCCGATACGGAAACGGGGTCTCTGGGGCTGTGAGGCAGCAACTCTACCGCTGCGCCACCGTGCCATCCAATCCAAGTAGGCCCCAGGCTCATGCAGGTGGTGTTAAACTGAAACTAGTGGGAGAGTCTCGGAATAGAGGGCGCAGCCTCAGAATTAAAGGACGTTCTTCTAGGAAGGAGATGAGCAGGAATTTCTTTAGCCAGAGGGTGGTGAATCTGTGGGATTCTTTGCCACAGGCGGCTGTGGAGGCCACAAGTCAGTGGGTATGTTTAAGGCAGAGATAGATAGATTCTTAATTAGTGCGGGTGTCAGAGGTTTATGGGGAGAAGGCAGGAGAATGGGGTTAGGAGGGAGAGATATTTAAGGTAGATAAAAATGCTGGAGAAACTCAGCGGGTGAGGCAGCATCTATGGAGCGAAGTTTCCTTCGCTCCATAGATGACTCGAGACCCTTCTTCAGACTGAGATAGAATGAGGGAGAGATAGATCAGCCGTGATTGAATGGCGGAGTAGGCTCGATGGGCCGAATGGCCTAACTCTGCACCTATCTCATGAATTTATGACTAGTCAGGCAAGGTCTGATTGGCTCGATTGTCTTCCCGCTGGCTGGTTAGCACGCATCAAAAGCTTTTCACTGTACCTCAGTACACGGGACAATAAAATCAACTGAAGCATAAAAAGGAGAATATTAATTTGGAGGAAACAAACAGTTAAGAGTTTGAACAGATATATAAATAGGAAGATAGACACAGAATGCTGGAGTAACTCAGTTGGACAGGCAGCATCTCTGGAGAGAAGGAATGGGCGACGTTTCGAGTCGAGACCCTTCTCATATTATAAATAGGAAGGTGGTTAAGGTGGGTGTGGATGGGCATTACAAATGGTGCCTGCATTTAAATAAAGTCTGTTAAGCAATGATTATATTTTGTCGGACCTGGTGAGAATGAGCTGGTGAATTCATAACGAGATGCAGAGAAATGTGATGTGAATTTGACTGCATCAATGTTGAGTGTTGAGTTTGCAGCAACTTCACGATGTGGCCCCCCCTGTACATCGCCGAGACCAAGCGTAGACTCCACCACCGTTTCGTACAACACTTGCGCTCGGTCTGCCAAGGCCCGCAGGATCTCCCGGTTGCCAAACACTTCAACTCCCCCTCCCGTTCCCGCACGGACCTCTCTGTCCCGGGCCTCCTCCATTGTCAGAGTGAGGCCCAGCGCAAACTGGAGGAGCAGCACCTCATATTCCGCTTGGGCAGCTCCCACCCCAGCGGTGTGAACATTGACTTCTCTAACTTCAAGTAACCCCCAATTTCCTCTCTCTCCATCCCCTCCCTCCCCCCCCACCATGGATGTTATACTTGTCTCACTGGTCACGGTTGCCCAGCGGTAGAGTCGCTGCCGTACAACGCGCGCAGCGCCAGAGACCCGGGTTCCATCCCGACTACGGGCGCTGTCTGAGTGGAGTTTGTCCGTTCTCCCCGTGACCCGCGTGGGTTTTCTCCGAGATCTTCAGTTTCCTCCCACACTCCAAAGACGTGCGGGTCTGTAGGTTAATTGGCTTGGTAAATGTAAAATTGTCCCTGGTGTGTGTGTGTGTGGGATAGTGATAATGTGCGGGGATCGCTGGTCGGCACAGACCCGTTGGGCCGAAGGGCCTGTTTCCGCGCTGTATCTCTAAACTAAACTGTCGTCCTGTTGAATCTCATTGTCTGTAACTCGTTTTCACCGAAACCACAACTAACAAGGGCCTGGTCCCTTTATCATCGTTACCTTCATGCAGATCTTTCATTCATTGGTCTGTATCTCTCCACATCATCGTCTGTATCTCTCGTCTCCCTTTCCCCTGACTCAGTCTGAAGAAGGGTCTCGACCTGAAACGTCGCCCTCTCCTCCCCAGAGATGATATCTGTCCCGCTGAATTACTCCAAGCTCCTATAAAGCTGCAACGTGACTTCCTGACCCCGACCTACGAAGTAAAGCACACCATATCCCTTCTTTATCTCTCTAGCTATTTGTGTTTGCCACTTTCAAGGAGCTGTCGGCTTGGACCCCGAGGTCCCTGTGTTAATACCCAACCCCCCCCCCCCCCACCTCCCCCCAACCCCCCCACCTCCCCCCGTTAATGTTTTATGTGTCATTCATAACTGTCACTGTATGTCATATTGTTACTTGCGGGTGGAGCACCAAGGCATATTCCTTGTATGTGAATACTTGGCCAATAAACTTATTCATTCATTCATCCCCCCCCCCCCCACCCTTTTATCTCTCCCCCCCTACCTCCACCCCTCCCACTCCCCGCCCCCCCCCATTCCTACATTCAGTCTGAAGAAGGGTCACGACCAGAAACGTCACCGATTCCTCTTTCTCCGCAGATGCTGCCCGACCCGCCGTGCCACTCCGGCACGCAGCGTGTGTGGTTGGGTTGGTGCACGGGCAGGGAGCGGCGACTGGGCCAGCCGGGGTGTGGCGGTGCTGGCCGCTACACTGGAGCTCAGCGGGCGGCAGTGACCATCAATCACTCACATTCATCGGCTCTTCACTCCCCAGGCGCGGTTCCAAACCTCTCTTCCAGTGACTGACTGAACGGTTCTCATTCCGCCCATTACCCCTCACCTGAAGAGTCAAGAGTGTTTTATTGTCCCAGATACATCAATGAAATTCCTGCATCCAGAAGTACAACAGAATCTGTAACCATTGTACACTGTAAACAATGAGAGAGAAAGTTGTGTGTGTGTACATATACTGTGTGTACACACAGATGCTGCCTGACCCACTGAGGTACCCCAGCACTCTGTGAAACGTCACCTATCCGTGTTCTCCACAGATGGATAATGATCGTAGTGAATATATTTGGGCGAGGCCTATATGACGCCAGTATGAACAGCCTTCAGTGGTCAGTGGGTGTACGTGACGGATTTGTGCATCATCAAGTGAGTCACTCGAGTACATGTGCCTCCTGGCGTGCAGGTACAGTCCCTCATTCACCCTTAGGTCGTTCCCCCCCCCGGTCATGGCTGACCATGGGTGTCTCCAGGGTTGGGGTTCGCCTGTGAGTGACTTTGTTTAGACAATAGACAATAGGTGCAGGAGTAGGCTATTTGGTCCTTCGAGCCAGCACCGCCATTCAATGTGATCATGGCTGATCATCCCCGTTCCTGCCTTCTCCCCATATCCCCTGACTCCGCTATTTTTAAGAGCCCTATCTATCTCTTGAAAGCATCCAGAGAACCGGCCTCCACCGCCCTCTGAGGCAGAGAATTCCACAGACTCACCACTCTCTGTGAGAAAAAGTGTTTCCTCGTCTCCGTCCTAAATGGCTTACCTCTTATTCTTAAACTGTGGCCCCTGGTTCTGGACTCCCCCAACATCGGGAACATGTTTCCTGCCTCTAGCGTGTCCAAACCCTTAACAATCTTATATGTTTCAATAAGATCTCCTCTCATCCTTCTAAACTCCAGAGTGTACAAGCCCAGCCGTTCCATTCTCTCAGCATATGACAGTCCCGCCATCCCGGGAATTAACCTTGTAAACCTACGCTGCACTCCCTCAATAGCAAGAATGCCCTTCCTCAAATTAGGGGACCAAAACTGCACACAATACTCCAGGTGTGGTCTCACTAGGGCTCTGTACAACTGCAGAAGGATCTCTTTGCTCCTATACTCAACTCCTCTTGTTATAAAGGTCAACATGCCATTTGCTTTCTTCACTGCCTGCTGTACCTGCATGCTTACTTTCATAGACTGATGTACAAGGACCCCCAGATCCCGTTGTACTTCCCCTTTTCCCAACTTGACGCCATTTAGATAGAAATCTGCCTTCCTGTTTTTGCTACCAAAGTGGATAGCCTCACATTTATCTGCATTAAACTTCATCTGCCGCGCATAACGTGGGGAGACTGGGGCACAGACAGCCAGCCCACGGTCCTTGGCAGATCTGGGTCAGGATCCAGTGGCATGGAGTCCAGGACGACCGGAGACCCTTTTCTGCCGCAGCCTTCATCCGCCTTCCCAGCCGCTGTGACGCTCCACTAAGGTCAGCCATCGTCCTCCGCCTGTTCCACCGTTGAGGTCTTGGTTGGATTGCTCTTTGTCAGAGACCTCCCCCTCGACCTTACCGCCATGGGTGGCCCTACCAGGAGCATCGCTCCAGACGGCATCGCTCTCAGGATCTCGGGATCACACGAGCTTCTCCACCACGACAAGGTGACAATCCATGGGGATCCACGAGGAACAACACTAGCAGGTTTGCGGATGACACAAAGCTGGGTGGCAGTGTGAACTGTGAAGAGGATGTTGGGAGGTTGCAGGGGGACCTGGACAGGTTGAGTGAGTGGGCAGATGCGTGGCAGATGCAGTATAATATAGATAAATGTGAGGTTATCCACTTTGGCAGCAAAAACAAGGGGGCAGATTATTATCTCAATGGGGTTAGGTTAGGTAAGGGGGAGGTACAGCGAGACCTGGGTGTCCTTGTACACCGGTCACTGAAAGTTGGTGTGCAGGTACAGCAGGCAGTGAAGAAAGCTAATGGAATGTCGGCCTTCATAACAAGAGGATTTCAGTACAGGAGTAAAGAGGTTCTTCTGCAGTTGTATAGGGCTCTGGTGAGACCACATCTGGAGTATTGTGTACAGCTTTGGTCTCCTAATTTGAGGAAGGACATCCTTGTGATTGAGGCAGTGCAGCGTAGGTTCACGAGATTGATCCCTGGGATGGCGGGACTGTCATATGAGGAAAGATTAAAAAGACTAGGCCTGTATTCACTGGAGTTTAGAAGGATGAGGGGGGGATCTTAGAGACACATATACAATTATAAAAGGACTGGACAAGCTAGATGCAGGAAAAATGTTCCCAATGTTGGGCGGGTCCAGAACCAGGGGCCACAGTCTTAGAATAAAGGGGAGGTCATTTAAGACTGAGCTGAGAAAAAAACTTGTTTACCCAGAGAGTTGTGAATTTATGGAATTCCCTGCCACAGAGGGCAGTGGAGGCCAAGTCACTGGATGGATTTAAGAGAGAGTTGGATAGAGCTCTAGGGGCTAGTGGAGTCAAGGGATATGGGGAGAAGGCAGGCACGGGTTTATTGATAGGGGACGATCAGCCATGATCACAATGAATGGCGGTGCTGGCTCGAAGGGCCGAATGGCCTCCTCCTGCACCTATTGTCTAGGTTTCTATGAATCACCCTCGTTATTTAGCCATCGTTATTTTTTGCTTAAACCAGTTTTCAGAAAAAATATATTATGTTTGCCTTATGAATGTTATGTTTACGAAAGAGAAAGGGAGAGATTAATAAAGATATATGTAATCATTTTTATGTTGGGCGTTCCCTGTGACATGAACCAAGGGTTCCACCAGGCCGTGAAAACCTGGAGAAGACTCCCCCAGGGAATGGACTACAGACGTTGTCCCCAGACGGGAAAAACGGCAGCAATCTACAAAAAAACAACTCTGGCCCTGTCCCACAGTACGAGTTCATTCAAGACCTCTCCCGAGTTTAACAAAAAAATCAAACTTGTGGAAACATAGAAACATAGACAATAGGTGCAGGAGTAGGCCATTCGGCCCTTCGAGCCTGCACCGCCATTCAATATGATCATGGCTGATCATCCAACTCAGTATCCTGTACCTGCCTTCTCTCCATACCCCCTGATCCCTTTAGCCACAAGGGCCACATCTAACTCCTTCTTAAATATGGCCAACGAACTGGCCTCAACTACCTCTGTGGCAGAGAATTCCACAGATTCGCCACTCTCTGTGTGAAAAAAAATAATTCTCATCTCGGTCCTGAAAGACTTCCCCCTTATCCTTAAAGCACGGAGAATGTACGTAGCGGGTACATCGGAGCTCGGGGACGTCTCTTAGCGGCTCGTGACACCAACGGCAGGTACTCGGGAAACGCGGCAAGCTCGTGGAGACTCGTGAAGATTTTTCCACACGTTGAAAAATGTCCACGAGAGCCCCCGAGTACCGACGAGCGGCCATTACCGTAAATCTCCGAGTTCGAATCAGGGGAAAGTCGGGAGAGCTCTTGAATTACCTTGTACAGTGGGGAAGTGCTTTTACGGAAGGATTTAAAATGATGACAGTGTGGATAGTCGGAACGTTTTGACCAGAGTGGAAATATCGACTTCTGGAGGGCACAGCTTTGAGGTGAGAGGGGCAAAATTCAAAGGATGGGTGAGGGGATTTTTTTTTTTCCCCACAGAGGGTGGTGGGTGCCTGGAGCGCGCTGCCAGGGGTGGGGGTGGGGCAGATATACGATAGCGGTGTTTAGGAGGCTCTTAGACAGGCACACGCAAGGCTGGAGTAACTCAGCGGGACAGGCCGCATGCTTAAGAAGGAACTGCAGATGCGGGAAAATCGAAGGTAGACAAAAAGTGCTGGAGGAACTCAGCGGGTGCAGCAGCATCTATGGAGCGAAGGAAATAGGCAACGTTTCGGGTCGAAACCCGTAAGGGTTTCGGGCCGAAACGTTGCCTATTTCCTTCAGGGTTTTGGGCTGATAACTCTACAACTCAAAATAATTCTACAAATAACCTGATGTTGTGTTTGTCCCTTCAACTAGAAACACGGTAGACAAAAGTGCTGGAGAAACTCAGCGGGACCGGCAGCATCTCTGGAGAGAAGGAGCGGGCGACGTCTCGGGCGGAGGCCCCTTTGTCAGACGGCACGTGGGCATGCGGGGAATGGAGGGATGTGGGTCGCGTGCAGGCACCCGTGTGCGACCAGGAAGATTGTGGGCCGAAGGGCCTGTCCCTGCCCGGTACTGTTGTTCCTCATTCCACGGGACGAGGAGACGAGCAGGTTTTTTAACTGCAGAGAGAGAGAGAGAGAGAGAGAGAGAGAGAGAGAGAGGGAGTGCATTCCTGCAGACAGCTCCCCATATGACGAACGAGATGAGTTGGAGACAAAAAGCACACGATTACTGCAAATCTAGAAAGCTGAAAATAGACAGTAGATCAGGGGCGACGTGGGCAGAGAGAACTGGGCAGGCAAGTTACCTGGAACTGCTGAATGTCACGCTGGGCCTGAGGGTGTAGGACCTGTAATGGAGTGTGTGGCACAGCTCTTTCAGATCACCTTGACCTGATATCGGGGTCCAAGACACACGCACAACAGCGGGATATCAGTATAGGAGTAAAGAGGTTCTTCTGCAGTTGTATAGGGCTCTGGTGAGACCACATCTGGAGTATTGTGTACAGTTTTGGTCTCCTAATTTGAGGAAGGACATCCTTGTGATTGAGGCAGTGCAGCGTAGGTTCACGAGATTGATCCCTGGGATGGCGGGACTGTCATATGAGGAAAGATTGAAAAGACAAGGCCTGTATTCACTGGAGTTTAGAAGGATGAGGGGGGATCTTAGAGAAACATATAACATTCTAAAAGGACTGGACAAGCTAGATGCAGGAAAAATGTTCCCAATGTTGGGCGAGTCCAGAACCAGGGGCCACAGTCTTAGATTAAAGGGGAGGTCATTTAAGACTGAGGTGAGAAAAAATGTTTTTACCCAGAGAGTTGTGAATTTATGGAATTCCCTGCCACAGAGGGCAGTGGAGGCCAAATCACTGGATGGATTTAAGAGAGAGTTAGATAGAGCTCAAGGGGCTAGTGGAGTCAGGGGATATGGGGAGAAGGCAGGCACGGGTTATTGATAGGGGACGATCAGCCATGATCACAATGAATGGCGGTGCTGGCTCGAAGGGCCGAATGGCCTCCCCCTGCACCTATTTTCTATGTATCTATGACAGGCAGCATCTATGGAGAGAAGGAATAGGTGACGTTTTGGGTCGAGACCCTTCTTCACACCTGGTTTAAACCAGCACCTGCAGTTCCTTCTCTGAGTCACAGAGGGATCGGTGGGTAGGTTGGAGGATTAATGACGGGGAACTAGAAAGGTGCCCCCGGCCTCCTGATTTGCCTGGCAGCTCAGTTCGGTTTATTGTCCCGTGTACCGAGGTACAGTGAAAAGCTTTTGTTGCGTGCTAACCAGTCAGCGGAAAGACAATACGCTTACAGCGTACAGATACACGATAAGGGAATAACGTTTAGTGCAAGGTAAAGCCAGCAACGTCCGATCAAGGGTAGTCTGAGGGTCTCCAATGAGGTGGATAGTAGTTCAGCACCGCTCTCTGGTTGTGGTAGGATGGTTCAGTTGCCTGATAACAGCCGGGAAGAAACTGCCCCTGAATCTGGAGGTGTGCGTTTTCACACTTCTGTACCTCTTGCCCGATGGGAGAGGGGAGAAGAGGGAGTGGCCGGGGTGAGACTGGTCCTTGATGATGCTGCTGGCCTTGCCGAGGCAGCGTGAGGTGTAGATGGAGTCGATGGGAGGGAGGTTGGTTCGTGCGAAGATGCCTCAAATCTCCAGGAAAACACAAAGTGCTGGAGGAGCTCAGCGATGGCGCAGCGGGTGGAGCTACTGCTTCACAGCGCCAGAGACCCGACTATCTGTACGTTCTCCCCGTGACCACGTGGGTTCCCCCCGGGTGCTCCGGTTTGTAGGTTAATTGGCTTCGGTAAAATTGTAGATTGTCCCTAGTGTGTGTAGGATAGTGTTAGTGTGCGGGGATCGCTGGTCGGCACGGATCGGTGGGCCGAAGGGCCTGTTTCCACGCTGTATCTCCAAAGTATAATCGTATAACCTCAGTGGTGAAAGTTTGGGCAGATGACATTTCAGGCCGGGGTCCTTTCTTCAGGCTGATTCTCCCCACAGATGCTGCCTGACCCGCTGAGTTACTCCGGCACTTTGTGCCTGGTTTCGGTTTGAACCAGCGCCTGCAGTTTATCCTTCCCACACGATGTTTACCAGGCAATGTTTGTTTGTTCGCTCAGTCACCTTTTAATTAGACAGCTGTCACGTCACTTGGACAACCCAAGCCTCCAGCATCTTTTCCACATTCCCTCCGCACCCTCTCCCTCTGTCTGCACGTGTTTTTCTGCCTTTCCAGTTCTGATGAATGGTTGGCAGCTTCAGACATTGACTCTGTTTCCTGCTCCCCAGATACTGCCAGATCACAGCGTAATTCCCGTGTTTCCTGCTTCTCTCTACACTGTTACTTCATCCATCTTTTACATTTAGTTTAGTTTAGTTTGGTTTGGTGATACAGCGCAGAAGCAGGCCCTTTGGCCCACCGGGTCCGCACGACCAGCGCTCCCCGCACGCTGACACTATCCGACACCCACCAGGGACAGTTTTACATTTACACCGAGCCAATTCACCTACAAACCCGCACGTCTTTGGAGTGTGGGAGGAAACCGGAGATCCCGGAGAAAACCCGCGCAGGTCACGGGGAGAACGTGCAAACTCCGTACAGACAGAACCCGTAGTCGGGATCATAGAAACAGAGAAACATAGAAAATAGGTGCAGGAGGAGGCCATTCGGCCCTTCGAGCCAGCACCGCCATTCATTGTGATCATGGCTGATCGTCCGCTATCAATAACCCGTGCCTGCCTTCTCCCCATATCCCTTGACTCCACTAGCCCCTAGAGCTCTATCCAACTCTCTCTTAAATCCATCCAGTGACTTGGCCTCCACTGCCCTCTGTGGCAGGGAATTCCATAAATCTCTGGGTGAAAAGTTTTTTCTCATCGGACCCGGATCGCTGGCGCTGAAGCGCTGTAAGGCAGCAACTCTCCCGCTGCGCCACCGTGGTTTGTTTTGGTGAGACGGAGCGGAAACAGGCCCTTTTGGGCCGAAACCCGGAAGGAAACAGGCAACGTTTCGGGCCGTTACCCGGAAGGGTGTCGACCCGAAACGTTGCCTATTCCCTTCGCTCCATAGATGCTGCTGCACCCGCTGAGTTTCTCCAGCACTTTTGTCTACCTTCGATTTTCCAGCATCTGCAGTTCCTTCTTAAACACTTTACAAGGATGTTGCCAGGACCAGAGGGTGTGAGCTACAGGGAGAGGTTGAGTAGGCTGGGTCTCTATTCCATGGAGCGCAGGGGGATGAGGGGAGATCTTTTAGAGGTGTATAAAATCATGAGAGGAATAGATCGGGTAGATGCACAGAGTCTCTTGCCCAGAGTAGGGGAATCGAGGACCAGAGGACGTAGGTTTAAGGTGAAGGGGGAAAGATTTCATAGGAATCCGAGGGGTACCTTTTTCACACAGAGGGTGGTGGGTGTATGGAACGAGCTGCCAGAGGAGGTAGTTGGGGCTGGGATTATCCCAACGTTTAAGAAACAATTGGACAGGTACATGGATAGGACAGGTTTGGAGGGATATGGACCAAGCGCAGGCAGGTTGGACTAGTGAAGCTGGAACATGTTGGCCGGTGTGGGCAAGTTGGGTCGAAGGGCCTGTTTCCATACTGTATCACTCTGTGACTCTATTTCCAGCATCTCAGTTGGTTTCTCAGTTCAGTCCAGTTTATTGTCCCGTGTACTGAGGTGCAGTGAAAAGCTTTTTGCTGCGTGCTAACCAGTCAGCAGAAAGACAATACACGATTACAATCGATCCGTTTTACAGTGTACGAATACACGATAAGGGAATAACGTTTAGGGAAGGTCTGAAGAAGGGTTCCAACCTGAAACGCCACCGATCTAGGTCCTGCCAGATGCTGCCTGAGCCGCTGGTACTCACAAGATCATAAGTGATAGCAGTGTGTGTGTGTGTGTTTGTGTTAATGTGTGTCCCAGTGTGTGTGTGTGAGTGTGAGTGTGAGTGTGAGTGTGAGTGTGAGTGTGAGTGAGTGTGTGTATCCCAATCTGCGTGTGTTTGGGTTAGTGTGTGTGTGTGTCAGTGTGTGTGTGTGTGTCCCAGTGTGTTATGTGTGTATGTGAATGTGTGTGTATGTTTGTGTCAGTGTGTGTGTGAGTGTGCATTCCTGTGTGTGAGTGTGAATATTCCAATGTGAGTGTGTATATTCCAGTGTGTGTGTGAGAATCCCAGTGTGTGTATATTCCAGCGTGCGTGTGTGTGTGAATCCCAGTGTGTGAGTGTGTATCCCAGTGCGTGTGTGTATTCCAGTGTGTGAGTGTGTGAATCCCAGTGTGTGTGTGTTATCAGTGTGTGTGTGTGTGTGTGAGTGTGTATCCCAGTGGTGTATCCCAGTGGTGTGTGAGTGTGTATTCCCAGTGTGTGTGTGTGTGTGTATCCCAGTGTGTGTATCCAGTGTGGTGTGTGTGTGTATCCCAGTGTGTGTGTGTGTTAATCCCAGATGTGTGTGATCCAGTGTGTATCCCAGTGTGTGATGTGTATCCCAGTGTGTGAGTGTGAAATATCCCATCCCGTGGTGTGTGTGTGTATATCCCATTGTGTGTGTGTATCCCCAGTGTGTGTGTGTGTATCCCAGTGTGTGAGTGTGTGAATCCAGTGTGTGAGTGTGTGTATCCAGTGTGGGTGTGTGTGTGTGTGTGTATCCCAGTGTGTGTGTGAGTGTGTATCCCAGTGTGTATATCCCAGTGTGTGAGTGTGTATCCCAGTGTGTGAGTGTGTATCCCAGTGTGTGTGTGTGTATCCCAGTGTGTGTGTGTATCCCAGTGTGTGTGTGTGTGTGTGTGTATCCCAGTGTGTGTGTGTGTGTGTGTGTATCCCAGTGTGTGTGTGTGTATCCCAGTGTGTGTGTGTGTATCCCAGTTTGGTGTGTTTGTGTGGTGTGTGTATCCCATGTGTGTATCCCAGTGTGTGTGTTGTATCCCAGTGTGTGTGTGTTTGTGTGTGTGTGTATCCCAGTGTGTGTGTGTATCCAGTGTGTGTGTGTGTATCCCAGTGTGTGTGTGTGTATCCCAGTGTGTGTGTGTATCCCAGTGTGTGAGTGTGTATCCCAGTGTGTGTGTGTGTCCAGTGTGTGTGTGTGTATCCCAGTGTGTGTGAGTGTGTATCCCAGTGTGTGTGTGTGTGTATCCCAGTGTGTGTGTGTGTGTGTGTATCCCAGTGTGTGTGTGTGTGTGTGTGTGTGTGTGTGTATCCCAGTGTGTGTGTGTGTGTGTATATCCCAGTGTGGAGTGTCCCAGTGTGAGTGTGTATCCCAGTGTGTGTGTGTGTATCCCATGTGTGTGTGTAGTTTGTGTGTGTGTATCCCAGTGTGTGTGTGTGTGTATCCCAGGTTGTGTGTGTGTGTGTGTGTGTGTGTGTGTATCCCAGTGTGTGTGTGTGTGTGTGTGTATCCCAGTGTGTGTGTGTGTGTATCCCAGTGTGTGTGTGTGTATCCCAGTGTGTGTGTGTGTGTGTATCCCAGTGTGTGTGTGTGTATCCCAGTGTGTGTGTGTGTATCCCAGTGTGTGTGTCCCAGTGTGTGTGTGTATCCCAGTGTGTGTGTGTGTGTGTGTGTGTGTATCCCAGTGTGTGTGTGTGTATCCCAGTGTGTGTGTGTGTGTATCCCAGTGTGTGTGTGTGTATCCCAGTGTGTGTGTGTGTGTGTGTATCCCAGTGTGTGTGTGTGTATCCCAGTGTGTGTGTGTGTATCCCAGTGTGTGTGTGTATCCCAGTGTGTGTGTGTGTGTATCCCAGTGTGTGTGTGTATCCCAGTGTGTGTGTGTATCCCAGTGTGTGTGTGTATCCCAGTGTGTGAGTGTGTATCCCAGTGTGTGTGTATCCCAGTGGTGTGTGTGTGTATCCCAGTGTGTGTGTGTGTATCCCAGTGTGTGTGTGTGTATCCCAGTGTGTGAGTGTGTATCCCAGTGTGTGTGTGTATCCCAGTGTGTGTGTGTATCATGTGTGTGTGTACCCAGTATCCCAGTTTGTGTGTGAGTGTGTATCCAGTGTGAGTGAAAATCCCGTGTGTGATATCCCAGTGTGGTTGTGGTGTTTGTATCCCTGTGTGGTGTGTTGTGTGAAGTGTGGATGTGTCCCAGTCCCGTTGGTAATAGTGTGTGAGTTGTGTATCACAGTGAGTGTGTGTATCCCAGGTGTGGTGTTGTGTCCCATCCCAGTGTGTGTGTGTGTATCCGATGTTTCCCAGGTGTGCAGTGTGAATCCCAGAGTGTGCTATCCAGGTGTGTGTGTGAATCATGGTGTTGTGTGGTGTGTATCCCAGTGTGTGGTGTGGTGTATCCCAGTGTGTGTGTATCCCAGGCGTGTGTGTTTGTATCCCAGTTAGTGTATCCCGCAGTGTGGTGAGTTGCAGATGTTTGGTACCCAGTTGTGTGTGATACCCAGTGTGTGTGTGTGTATATCACCAGTGTGTGTGTATATCCCAGTGTGTGTGTTATCCCAGTGTGTGCTGTGTGAGTATCCCAGTGTGTGTTGTGTACCCATTGTGTTGTGTGGGTTGTGTATCCCAGTGTGAGTGTGTGTGTACCCAGTGTGTGTGTTGTTGTGTGTTCCCCACGTGTGGTGTGTGTATATATCCCAGGTTTGAGTATATACCAGTTGTGTGTGTCCCAGTGTGTGTGGTGTGTCCCATCCCGTGTGAGTAAACCCCATGTGTATAATACCCATGTTGTGTGTGTGTGTGTGTGATTCCCAGTGTGGTGTGTGTGTACACCAGTGTGGGTGTTGTGTGTATCCGTGTGGGTTTTTGTGTGTGTATCCCAGTGTGAGTGTGTATCCCTGTGTGTGTGTGTATCCAGTGGTGTATATCCCAGTGTGTGTGTGTGTATCCCAGTGTGTGTTACTTACTGTGTGAGTGTGTAGTCTGTTTGCTTGTGTTGTGTGTTATCCCTGTGTGTGTGTGTGTTGTGTAGTCCCAGTGTGGTGAGTGTGTATTCCAGTGTGTATATCCCAGTGTTGTGTGTGGTCAAAGTGTGTGGTGTGTATCAGTGTGTGGAATGGTGTGTGTGTGTGTGTGTTTTCCAGCGTGTTGTGTGTGGTTGTATGTGTGTGTGTGTATCCCTCCCAGTGTGTGTCGTGTGGTGGTGTACCCCAGTGTGTGTGTGTGTCCCAGTTGTTGGTGTTGAGTATCCCAGTGTGTGTATCCCAGTGTGTGTGTGTGTATCCCGTGTGTGAGTGTGTTATCCCAGTGTGAGTGTGTATCCCAGTGTCGTTGTGTGTATATTCCCCAGTGTGTGTCTATCCAGTGTGTGAGTGTGTTCCCTGTGTGTGTGTGTGTATGTGTATTCCAGTGTGTGTGTGTGTATCCCAGTGTATCCCATTGTGTGAGTGTGTATCCCCAGTGTGTGTGTGTGTATATCCACTGTGTGTGAGTGTGTATCCCAGTGTGTGAGTGTGTATGCCCAGTGTGGTGAGTGTGTATCCCAGTGTGTGAGTGTGTATCCCGTGTGTGGTGTGTGTGTTATCCAGTGTGTGAGTGTGTTTATCCCAGTGTGTGTGTGTGTTAAATCCAGTTGGTGTGTGTGTGTATCAGTGGTGTAAGAGTGGGTTGTATCCCAGTGTGTGTGTATCCCAGTGTGTATGTGTTGTCCAGTGTGTGATGTGTTTATCCCAGATGTATCACCAGTGTGAATAGTGTGTGTAGTGTGTGTCCCAGTGTGTGTGTGTGTGTGTGTATCCCTGTGTGAGTGTGTGTATAACAAGTGTGTATCCCAGTGTGTGTGTGTGTATCCCTGTGTGTGTGTGTGTGTGTATATATCCCAGTGTGTGTGTGTGTATCCCCCCCAGTGTGTGTGTGTGTATATCCCAGTGTGTGATGTGAGTGTGTATCCAGTGTTGAGTTTGTGTATCCCGTGTGTGTGTATAGCCCAGTGTGTGAGTGTGTATCCCAGTGTGTGTGTGTGTATCCCAGTGTGTGTGTATCTCCCAGTGTGTGAGTGTGTCCCAGTGTGTGAGTGTGTATCCCAGTGTGTTTGTGTGTGTACCCCAGTGTGTGAAGTGTGTATCCCAGTTGAGTGTTGTGTGTATCCCAGTGTGTGTGGTGTGTTCCCAAGTGAGTATATCAGTGTGTGAAGTGTGTATCCCATGTGTATATCCCAGTGTGTGTGTGTGTATCCCAGGGTGTGAGTGTTATCCCAGTGTGTGTGTGTGTATCACCCGTGTGTGTGTGTGTATCCCAGTGTGTGTGGTGTGTATCCCAGTGGTGGTGTGTGTGTAGTGTGTGTGTGTATCCCAGTGTGTGTATCAAGTGTGTGAGTGTGTATCCCCGTGTGTCCAGTGTGTAATATCCCAGAGTGTATCCCAGTGTGTGGTGTGTATATTCCCAGTGTGTTACCCCAGGGTGGGTGTGCCAGTGTGTGTGAGTACCCAGGTGAGTTGTGTATCCCAGTGTGTGAGTGTGTATCCCCCCAGTGGTATCGTCATGTGTGAGTGTGTATCCCAGTGTTGTGAGTGTGTGAGTGTGTATCCCAGTGTGTGTGTGTATTTATTCCAAGTGTGTGTATCCCAGTTGTGAGTGTGTATCCCAGACTGTGTGTGTGTGTGTGTATAACCCAGTGTGTATATCCCAGTGTGTTGAGTGTGTTATCCCAGTGTGTGTGTGTGTGTCCCTAGTGTTATGTGTGTGAAGTGTATCCAGGTGTTTATATCCCAGTGTGTGTGTGTGGTATCCCCAGTGTGTAGTGTGTATCACAGGGTGTGTGTGTGTGTGTGTATATCCGGTAGTGTGTATATCCCAGGTGTGAGTGTGTAATCAGAGTGTGTGATGGTGTGTATATCCCAGTGTGTGTGTGTATCCCAGTGTGTGAGTGTGTATCCCAGTGTGTGTGTGTGTATATCCCAGTGTGTGTATCCCAGTGTGTGAGTGTGTATCCCAGTGTGTGAGTGTGTATCCCAGTGTGTATATCCCAGTGTGTGAGTGTGTATCCCAGTGTGTGTGAGTGTGTATCCCAGTGTGTGTATCCCAGTGTGTGTGTGTGTGAGTGTGTATCCCAGTGTGTGAGTGTGTATCCCAGTGTGTGAGTGTGTATCCCAGTGTGTGAGTGTGTATCCCAGTGTGTGAGTGTGTATCCCAGTGTGTGTGTGTGTATCCCAGTGTGTGTGTGTGTGTGTATCCCAGTGTGTGAGTGTGTATCCCAGTGTGTATATCCCAGTGTGTGTGTGTGAGCGAGTGTGTACACATGTTGACCAATGTGAGCGGCTGGGGATGGGAAGAAGTTTGCAGGAACGGCGATTGGGCAAAAGTGGGTCAACTCCGCCCCACTCACATGCCTGGGCACCGGCCCCACAGTGGAGGGAGGGAGCGTCAACGCGAGGGCGGTCCCACACACACGCACACTCACTCACACACACTCACACTCACACTCACTCACAGCGGCAGCGGGGAGACACAGGGGTGTGAGAGGGGGAGAGAGGGAGTGTGACAGGGAGAGAGGGAGTGTGTGACAGGGAGGGGGGAGAGAGGAGAGGGGGAGTGTGACAGGGAGAGAGGGGGAAGAGAGAGGAGGGGGAGTGTGAAAGGCAGGGAGAGAGAGGGAGAGGGGGAGTGTGAAAGGCAGGAGAGACAGGGAGAGGGGGAGGTTTTGTGAAAGGCAGGGAGAGAGAGGAAGGGAAGAAGGCGGATAGGAGGGGGAGTGTGAAAGGCAGGAGAGGTTTTTAAGGAGGGAGGGCAGGGGAGAGGAGGGAGACAGAGGGAGAGACAGGGAGGAGGTCAGGAGAGGGACAGGACAGGGACAGAGAGGGAGAGGGGAGGTGACAGGGAGAGGGGAGGAGGGAGAGGGGGAGTGTGACAGGGACAGAGGGACAGGGAGAGTGGTGACACCCGCGCCTTCGTGGCAAGAGGGAGAGGGAGAGAGAGGGAGAGTGTGAACGCAGGGGAGAGGGGAGAGGGAATGAGTGAGGGGAGGGGAGAGGGGGAGTGTGACAGGGGAGAGGGAGAGAGGGAGAGGGGGAGGGAGCGGGATCTGCAGTCCCGGGCCCGAGCTCTCTCAGCCGGCGCCGGCATCATGTCGCGGCCGCTGCCCGCCAACCCGCGCTTCGTGCCGCAGAGTCAGGGCGTCCTCAAGTCGCTGCTGGAGAAACCCCGTCAGACTGTCTCGTCGCCATGAGGAGGGTAGAGAGGGGGTAGCAGGGGGAGAGGGGCTGAAGGGCCGGGGGGGAGGGGAGGGGGGGAACAGCACTGACATTGGGGTCCAGGGTGTTAGAGTGTGCAGAGGAGATGGGATGAAGGTGGGACAGGGAGATGTTGGGGGTGATGGTCAGGATGGGGCGGGGAGGGGAGGGAGAGAGAAGAGGGAGAGAAGGGGAAGAGATAGAAGGAGAGAAGAGAGAGAAGAGAGAGGAGGGAGAGAAGAGGAGGGAGAAGTGAGAGGGAGAGAAGAGAGAGAGAAGGGGAGAGAGAAGATAGAAGGGAGAGAGAGAGAAGAGAGAGAGAGAGAGAGATAGGAGGAGATAGAAGGAGAAGAAGGGAATGGGGAGAGGATAGAAGAAGAGAGAGAGAGGAGAGAGAGAGAGGGAGAAGGGGGGAGAAGGGAGAGAGAGGGGAGAGAGAGGAGAGAGAGGAGAGGGAGGGAGGGGGAGAAGGAGAGAGGGAGAGAAGAGAGAGAGAGAGAGAAGGGGAGAAGGAGAGAGATAGAAGCAGAGAGAGAGGAGAGAGAGGAGAGGAGAGAGAGATATAGGAAGGAGGAGAAGGAGGGGGATAAGAGAGAGAGATGAAGGAGAGAGGAGAGAAGGAGAGAGGAGAGGAGAGGAGAGAGGAAGAGGAGAGAAGGAGAAGAGAGAGGAAGAGGGAGAAGAAGGAGAGAGAGGGGGAGAAGGGGGAGAGAGATAGGAAGGGGAGAGAGAGAGAGAGGAAGAGAGGAGAGAGAGATAGGGGGGAGGAGAGAGTGAGGAGAGAGAGAAGGGGGAGAGAGAAGGAGAGAGATAGAAGGGAGAGAAGGGGAGAGAGAGAGAGAGAGATAGGGGAGAGAGAGAAGGGGTGGGATGGGATGGGGGGAAACGTGCGTATGGTGGGAGAGTCCAGGACTAGAGGGCACAGCCTTCGAATTAAAGGACGTACCTTTAGGAAGGAGACAATGAGGAATTTCCTTAGTCAGAGGGCGGTGAATCTGTGGAATTCTTTGCCACAGAAGGCTGTGGAGGCCACAAGACAGAGATAGATAGATTCTTGATTAGTACAGGTGTCAGGGGTTATGGGGACAAGGCAGGAGAGGAGAATGGGGTTCAGGGGGAGAGATAGATCAGCCATGATTGAATGGCGGAATAGACTTGATGGGCCGAGTGGCCTCATTCCTCTCCTGGAACTCATGAGTGGAGCCACAGCGAGGATTACTCGCTCGAGAGAGCTGAGGTAGACAGGGCAGTCACGGTGGCGCAGCGGGTGGAGCTGCTGCCTCACAGCGCCAGAGACCCGGGTTCGATCCTGACCGCGGGTGCTGTCTGTGCGGAGTTTGTACGTTCTCCCCGTGACCTGCGTGGGTTTTCTCCAGGTGCTCCGGTTTCCTCCCACACTCAAAACACGTGCAGGTTTGTAGGTTAATTGGCGTCGGTAGAATTGTAAACTGTCCCCAGTGTGTGTAGGGTAGTGTTGGTGTGTGGGGATCGATCGCTGGTTGATATGGACTCAGTGGGCTGAAGGGCCTGTTTCCATAGAAACATAGAAAATAGGTGTAGTAGACAATTTAGCCCTTTAAGCCTTTCAATGTGATCATGGCTGATCATCTAAAATCAGTACCCCGTTCCTGCTTTCTCCCCACATCCCTTGATTCCGTTAGCCCTAAGAGCTAAATCTAACTCTCTCTTGAAAACATCCAGAGAACCGGCCTCCACTGCCTTCTGTGGCAGAGAATTCCACAGATTCACAACTCTCTGGGTGAAAAAGTTTTTCCTCATCTCAGTCCGAAATGGCCGACCCCTTATTCTTAAACTGTATGACCCCTGGTCTGGACTCCCCCAACATCAGGAACATTTTTCTTGCATCTAGCCTGTCCAATCCCTTAAGGATTGTATATGTTTCTATAAGACCCCCTCTCATCCATCTACAGACTTACACACATCATGTGTAGGAAGGAACTGCAGGTGCCGGTTTACACCGAAGATAGACACAGAGTGCTGGAGTAACTCAGCGGGTCAGGCAGCATCTGTGGGGAACATGGATAGGTGACGTTTCACAGAGTGCTGGAGTAACTCAGCGGGTCAGGCAGCATCTGTGGAGAGAAGGAATGTGTGAGGTGTCTGGTCAAGACCCTTCTTCTGTTATCCTGTAATGAGGTGTGTTCCAAACATAATACCTGATCCTAATGTAGGAAGGGGCCATGTCAAGGCCAGCACAGTAGTTGGGGGGGTCATGTTGGATTGGGGGCCATTTGGAAAGTGGTGAAAGCATTGGACAAAGTCAGCATGGATTTACGAAAGGTAAATCATGTCTGACGAATCTTATTGAATTTTTTGAGGATGTAACTAGTAGAGTGGTTAAGGGAGAAGCAGTGGATGTGTTGTATCTGGTCTTTCAGAAGGCTTTCATCAAGGTCCCACACAAGAGATTGGTATACAAACTTAAAGCACACGGTATTGGTGGTTCAGTATTGATGTGGATAGAGAACTGGCTGGCAGACAGGAAGCAAAGAGTAGGAGTGAACGGGTCCTTTTCAGGATGGCAGGCAGTGACTAGTGGGGTACCGCAAGGCTGGGACCCCAGCTATTTACAATTTACATTAATGATTTGGACGAGGGAATTAAATGCAACATCTCGAAGTTTGCGGATGACACGAAGCTGGGGGGCAGTGTTAGCTGTGAGGAGGATGCTAGGAGGCTGCAAGGTGACTTGGATAGACAGGGTGAGTGGGCAAATGCATGGCAGATGCAGTATAATGTGGATAAATGTGAGGTTATCCACTTTGGTGGCAAAAACAGGAAGGTAGACTATTATTTGAACGGTGGCCGATTAGGAAAAGGGGAGATGCAACGAGAACTGGGTGTCATGGTACACCAGTCATTGAAAGTAGGCATGCAGATGCAGCAGGCAGTGAAAAGCGAATGGTATGTTAGCATTCATAGCAAAAGGATTTGAGTACAAGAGCAGGGAGGTTCTACTGCAGTTGTACAGGGTCTTGGTAAGGCCACACCTGGCGTATTGCGTACAGTTTTGGTCTCCTAATCTGAGGAAAGACATTCTTGCCTTAGAGGGAGTACAGAGAAGGTTCACTAGACTCATTCCTGGGATGTCACGACTTCCATATGAAGAAAGACTGGATAGACTCGGCTTGTACTCGCTGGAATTTAGAAGATTGAGGGGGATCTCATAGAGACTTACAAAATTCTTAAGGGGTTGGACAGGCTAGATGCAGGAAGATTGTTCCCGATGTTGGGGAAGTCCAGGACAAGGGGTCACAGTTTAAGGATAAGGGGGAAGTCTTTTAGGACCGAGATAAGAAAATCGTTTTTCACACAGAGAGTGGTGAATCTGTGGAATTCTCTGCCACAGAAGGTAGTTGAGGCCAGTTCATTGGCTATATTTAAGAGGGAGTTGGATGTGGCCCTTGTGGCTGAAGGGATCAGGGGGTATGGAGAGAAGGCAGGTACAGGATACTGAGTTGTATGATCAGCCATGGTCATATTGAATGGCGGTGCAGGCTCAAAGGGCCGAATGGCCTCCTTCTGCACCTAATTTCTATGTTTCTATGTTTCTATGTTGCAGTTGTATAAGACGTTGGTGGGACCGCAGTTAGAATATTGTGTTCAGTTCTGGGCACCATGTTATAGGAAAGATGTTGTCAAGCTGGAAAGGGTAGAGAGAAGATTCACGAGGATGTTGCCAGGACTAGAGGGTGTGAGCTACAGGGAGAGGTTGAGTAGGCTGGGTCTCTATTCCATGGAGCGCAGGAGGATGAGGGGCGATCTTATAGAGGTGTACAAAATCATGAGAGGAATGGATCGGGTAGAGTCTTTTACCCAGAGTAGGTGAATCGAGGACCAGAGGACATAGGTTTAAGGTGAAGGGGAAAAGATTTAATAGGAATCTGAGGGGTAACTTTTTCACACAGAGGGTGGTGGGTGTATGGAACGAGCTGCCAGAGGAGGTAGTTGGGGCTGGGACTATACCCAACGTTTAAGAGACAGTTCGACAGGTACATGGATAGGACAGGTTTGGAGGGATATAGACCAAGCGCAGGCAGGTGGGACTAGTGTAGCTGGGACATGTTGGTCGGTGTGGGCAAGTTGGGCCAAAGAAGAGGGGGAGGGAGAGAGGGGGGGGAAGGAGTGAGGCAGGAGGGCAAGTAGGGCCGAAGGGCCTGTTTCCACACTGTATCACTCTGTGACTCCATGAGCAGGGTCCTTTGACATTGACGTTTCCTGGCACATGGCTGTCACAGGTGATCCCAGGTGATGTTGTCAGGTGTAATACCTGATCCTGAATCACCCAGTCACGTTGAGAGTCGCTGATGTGGGCGATCCCAACACAGGAGACGCCCTCGTGAAGGTGGACAAAAATGCTGGAGAAACTCAGCGGGTGAGGCAGCATCTATGGAGCGAAGGGATAGGTGACCCTCTGAGTTACCCCAGCACTCTGTGAAACGTCACCTATCCATGTTCTCCACAGATGCTGCCTGACCCGCTGAGTTACTCCATGATTGAATGGAGGAGTAGACTCGATGGGCTGAATGGCCTAATTCTGCTCCTATCACTTATGAAGATGAACTAGCCTTTCTGAAAGGAAGGACCACTATTGGCCGTGCTCCAATCTTCTGGGACCTCTCTTGTGGTCAAGAAAATGAAGCCCCGCAGCGCTCTCCTCTCTTGCCTCCCTCGGCCCCCGGCAGAGATCCCATAAGATTCCATTTGTTTTTCAGTTTAGTTTATTGTCACGTGTAGTGAGGTACAGTGAAAAGCTTTCGTTGTGTGCTATCCAGTCAGCGGAAGGATGTTTAGTGTAAGATAAAGCCCATTAAAGTCCAAGTAAAGGCAGTCCAAGGGTCTCCAATGAGGTACATAGTAGTTCAGCACTGCTGTCTGGTTGTTGGTAGGACGGTTCAGGGTTTGGACCCTTCTTCAGACTGACGTTTCGTGTCAGGAAATAAAGGGATTTGGGTCAATGGAAAGGAGGTTGGTTTGTGCGATGGCCTGGGCCTCTGCTATTTCTTGCGGACTCGGACGGAGCTGTTCCCAAATCTTGTGCAGGAAGGAACTGCAGACGCTGGTTTAAACCAAAGACAGACATGCTGGAGTGACTCAGCGGGACAGGCAGCATCGCTGGAGGGACGGAATGGGTGACGTTTTGGGTGGAGACCCTTCTTCCGACCTTGTTCCCAAACCTTGCCGTGAAGCATCTCAATAAAATGCTTTCTGCATACTGATGCACCTGGATGCTTGTCAAGAGATCCATGCACCTGGTCTTTCTGGATCTGTAAATGCCCCAGGACATCACCCTGCCGCTCCCTGCCTTCACCATTTCCAGGACCTTCTCTTCGGTGAATACACACAACCTCGCCTACTTCCTGAATCACTTGACGGCATCGACCCGCTTTGTTTGTCACTTTGTGCACCTATGCACTGAATTAGTTCCTTCAACACTCGGAAACTAACCAGCAACCCGCTTCCCCCCCCCCCCCCCTTCCACTCTTCCCTACATCCCACCGGGGTGTGTACCCACCCCCCACTATTCCCCTTCCCCCATACTCTTCCACCCACGTCCCCTCCACTCGCCTCTTGGTGAATCTGTGGAATTCTTTGCCACAGAAGACAATAGACAATAGACAACAGGTGCAGGAGGAGGCCATTCGACCCTTCGAGCCAGCACCGCCATTCAATGTGATCATGGCTGACCATTCCCAATCAGTACCCCGTTCCTGCCTTCTCCCCATATCCCCTTCTCCCCATATCTTTACGAGCCCTATCTAGCTCTCTCTTGAAAGCATCCAGAGAACCGTCCTCCACCGCCCTCTGAGGCAGAGAATTCCACAGACTCACCACTCTCCGTGAGAAAAAGTGTTTCCTCGTCTCCGTTCTAAATGGCTTACCCCTTATTCTTAAACTGTGGCCCCTGGTTCTGGACTCCCCCAACATCGGGAACATGTTTCCAGCCTCTAGCGTGTCCAAGCCCTTAACAATCTTATATGTTTCAATAAGATCCCCTCTCATCCTTCTAAACTCCAGAGTGTACAAGCCCAGCCGCTCCATTCTCTCAGCATATGACAGTCCCGCCATCCCGGGAATTAACCTTGTAAACCTACGCTGCACTCCCTCAATAGAAGGCGGTAGCGGTCAGGTCAGTGGATAGATTCTTGATTAGTGCTGGTGGGTGTCAGGGTTACGGGGAGAAGGCAGGAGAATGGGGTTCGGAGGGAGAGATAGATCAGCCGTGATTGAATGGCGGGGTAGACTTGATGGCCTGATTATGCAGCTATCACTGATGACCTTAAGACCCCCACACATTTTGTCACCTTTTCATCCCTGGCCTTTGTCCACCGCCCCCCCCCTCCCCCGCCGCCCCCATCACATGTATCCACCTATCACTCGCTAGATTTTGTCCCCCCCCCGCCTCTCTTCCAGCTTTCTACCCACTAGCACTACCCAGCCGAAACGTCGCCTATCCATGTTCTCCACAGATGCTGCCTGACCCGCTGAGTTGCTCCAGCACTCTGTGTCTTTTGCTTAAGAATCCAGCACCTGCAGTTCCTTCTGTCTATCCTTTCCCAAGCGATCTCCTTGCACAGTGCATTGGGATAGGTGACGTTTCACAGAGTGCTGGAGTAACTCAGCGGGTCAGGCAGCATCTGTGGAGAACATGGATAGGTGACGTTTCACAGAGTGCTGGAGTAACTCAGCGGGTCAGGCAGCATCTGTGGAGAACATGGATAGGTGACGTTTCACAGAGTGCTGGAGTAACTCAGCGGGTCAGGCAGCATCTGTGGAGAACATGGATAGGTGACCTTTTGGTTCTGAAGAAGGGTCGCGACCCCAAACGTCACCTATATCCAGAGATGTTGCCTGACCCGCTGAGTTGGAGGTTGAGGGGAGACTTGATAGACGTGTAAACATTATGAGAGGAGTAGATAGGGTAGACAGTCGGAACCTTTACCCTGTGGTGGCGATGTCCAACACTAGAAGGCATAGCTATAAGGTGAGAGGGACAAAGTGTAAAGGAGATGTGTGGGGCAAGTATTTTTTTACACAGAGGGTGGTGGGTGCCTGGAACGCGCTGCCAGGGGAGGTGGTGGGGGCTTTAGGCAGGCGCGCGGATATGCAGGGAATGGAGGGATACGGATCACGTGCGGGCAGAGGGGATCAGATCAACTTGGCATCGTGTTCGGCACGGGCATTGTGGGCCGAAGGGCCTGTTCCTGTGCTGCACAGTCTATAATTACTCCAGCACTTCATCACTTTTTCTTTGCAAAGCAGCACCTGCAGTTCCTTGTGTCTACATATATTTTGGGATGCTGATTTTTAAAAGTAATTTGGACAGGTACAGGGGATTGGATAGGGCGAGTGGGATACGGGCCAACCACAGGCAGGTGGGACTGGTAGAGACAATAGACAATAGGTGCAGGAGGAGGCCATTCGGCCCTTCGAGCCAGCACCGCCATTTAATGCGATCATGGCTGATCATCCCCAATCAGTACCCCGTTCCTGCCTTCTCCCCATATCCCCTGACTCCGCTATCTTTAAGAGCCCTATCTAGCTCTCTCTTGAAAGCATCCAGAGAACCTGCCTCCACCGCCCTCTGAGGCAGAGAATTCCACAGACTCACCACTCTCTGTGAGAAAAAGTGTTTCCTCGTCTCCATTCCAAATTGTTTACCCCTTAATCTTAAACTGTGGCTCCTGGTTCTGGACTCCCCCAACATCAGGAACATGTTTCCTGCCTCTAGCGTGTCCAAACCCTTAACAATCTTATATGTTTCAATAGGATCCCCAGTCATCCTTCTGTAGATGGGGCACGTTGGGTTGGAGTGGGCAGGTTGGGTCAATGGGCTGGTTGGCCAAAGGGCCTGTCTCCCCGCTGTGTGACTCTGTGACTTGGGGAGTCCCCGGTGGATGGGTGGGGGGAGAATGTGTTATGGTGAGGCCACACCTGGAGTATTGCGTACAGTTTTGGTCTGGGATGGCAGGACTTCCATATGAAGAAAGACTGGATAGACTCGGCTTGTACTCGCTGGAATTTTGAAGATTGAGGGGGGATCTTAAAGAAACGTACAAAATTCTTAAGGGGTTGGACAGGCTAGATGCAGGAAGATTGTTCCCAATGTTGGGGAAGTCCAGGACACGGGGTCACAGTTTAAGGATAAGGGGGAAGTCTTTTAGGACCGAGATTAAAATTTTTTTTTTTACACAGAGAGTGGTGAATCTGTGGAATTCTCTGCCACAGAAGGTAGTTGAGGCCAGTTCATTGGCTATATTTAAGAGGGAGTTAGATGTGGCCCTTGTGGCTGAAGGGATCAGGGGGTATGGAGAGAAGGCAGGTACAGGATATTGAGTTGGATGATCAGCCATGATCATATTGAATGGCGGTGCAGGCTCGAAGGGCCGAATGGCCTGCTCCTGCACCTAATTTCTATGTTTCTATGTGTTGACTGGTCAGCTCTAAGGTTGCATGTTCTCCTAGGGTTCAGCAAGGAGGAGAAGGAGAAGCAGCTGGACGATGAGGTGGGGGGCAGCACCCTCTCGCAGTCGGCCTTCCTGGGGCCCACCCTCTGGGACAAGACCCTGCCCTACGACGGAGACACCTTCCAGCTGGAGTACATGGACCTGCAGGAGTTCCTGTCCGAGTACGGGATCCCCATCAGCCCGTCCCACCAACAGAAGACGGGCCCTCACCCACCCCCGCAGCACCCTGGGGTGCCACCGGGACCACCCGTGGACCTCAGCCGAGCGGGCACCTCCATACCTGTCGGCATGGTACCCCAAACGCTACTGCCCGGCGCAGCCAGACCAGGTAATGCCCTACCCCCCCCTTACCACCCCCCCCTCCCCCTCCCCCCTCACCCTTCTCCTCCTCTACCCCTCCCCCCTCTCCCCTCCCCTTCTCCCCTTCCTCCCCTTCTCTCCCATTCCCTTCACTGACCTGTCTGTCCTGGGCCTTCTCCAGTGCATGCGTGTGACAGTATGTGTGACAGTATGTGTGCATGTGTGCGTGATGGAGAGTGTGTGTGAGTGTGCATACGTGAGAGTGTGTGCATGCGTGTGTGAGAGAGTGTGCGTGTGTGCGTGAGAGTGGGTGTGTGTGTGCGTACATGTGTGAGCGTGTGCGTGTGTGATAGTGTGAGACTGAGAGTAAAAGGCAGCTGGCCTGGGATTTTGGGTGGGTAGGTGGCGAGGAGGGGCTGGGGGTGGGTGGAGGAGAGGGTAGGGGGCTTGGTTGGGGAGGGGGTCACGGGGGAAGACTCCACAGAGGGTTGGCTCAGCCCGGCCTTACAACTTAAGGCACAAACCGTTGGAGAAACGCACCGCATCAGACAACATCTCTGCAGAACATGGTCAGAGCTGCTGCCTCACAGCGCCAGAGACCCGGGTTCCATCCTAACCTCGGGTGCTGTCTGTGTGGAGTTTGCACGTTCTCCCTGGGACCGCGTGGGTTTCCTCCCACATCCCAAAGACGTGCGGGTTTGCAGGCTAATTGGCTTGGTGCGTGTGTAAATTGTCCCGTGTGTGTGTGTGTGTGCGTAGGGTAGTGTTAGTGTGCGGGGAGCCCTGGCCGGAGCGCACTCAGTGTCTCCGCGCTGTATCTCTAAACTAAACTAAAGATATCGTTGGCGGACAAAAATGCTGGAGAAACTCAGCGGGTGAGGCAGCGTCTATGGAGCGAAGGAATAGGCGACGTTTCGGGTCGAGACCCTTCCGGTTCTTTCCCCAGCATTTTTGTCCACCTTCGATTTTCCAGCATCTGCAGTTCCTTCTTAAAGATATTGTTTGTTGAGACGAAGTGAAAACAAAGACATAGGCACGGTGCAGTTTAATTCAGATACACAGCGTAACATCTAAGCATATAGTCAATGCTTACGTGACCCAACCCAAACCAATGGTGATTTCTGCGTCCTCCTCTGCACTTTAAGATGAAAATTGATTGCGCGTTTTGGCCCAAGCCTCATGCCTTGGGATTAAGCGAGAAGTAGTTTTAATCTTGTGACCCGAGTGGAACAACTTGCCTCAGTGTTTAGTTTGTCAGAGATTTGGCAGTGAGTTTGTTTTCTTTGATTTAGTGCCACGTGTTAAGATTCTCCCCTGAGGGTTGGATTTGGAGAGATCTCTGTTGCTGCAAGAAGCCGGTGACAAAGGGTGCTCTTCCTCCCCCCCTCCCCCCTCCCCCCTCCCCAGCTCGAGTGGGAGGAGAAACAAAGTGCCGGAAGAACGCAGCGGGTCAGGCAGCATCTGCGGAGGGAATGTGTGGGAAGGCGTTGCAGATGCTGCTTTACACCCGAGATCTCGACCCGAAACGTCACCCGTTCCTTCTCTCCGGAGATGCTGCTGGGTGTGCTCCAGCATTTTGTGTCTTCCTTCTGTGGAGGGAAGCTAGTTGACTTTCTACAAGGTTAATTCCCGGTCCCCTAGTTTTGGTCCCCTAATTTGTGGAAGGACATTCTTGCTATTGAGGGAGTGCAGCGTAGGTCTACAAGGTTAATTCCCGGGATGGTGGGACTGTCATATGCTGAGAGAATGGAGCGGCTGGGCTTGTACACTCTGGAGTTTAGAAGGATGAGAGGGATCTCATTGAAACATCTAAGATCGTTAAGGGCTTGGACACACTAGAGGCAGGAACATGTTCTGGACATGTTCCCGATGTTGGGGGAGTCCAGAACCAGGGGCCACAGTTTAAGAATAAGGAGTAAGCCATTTAGAACGGAGACGAGGAAACTCTTTTTCTCCCAGAGAGTGGTGAGTCTGTGGAATTCTCTGCCTCAGAGGGTGGTGGAGGCGGGTTCTCTGGATGCTTTCAAGAGAGAGCTAGATGGGGCTCTTAAAAATAGCAGAGTCAGGGGATATGGGGAGGAGGCAGGAACGGGGTACTGATTGGGGATGATCAGCCATGATCACATTGAATGGCGGTGCTGGCTCGAAGGGCCGAATGGCCTCCTCCTGCACCTATTTTGTCGCGTGCTAACCAGTCAGGGGAAAGACAATACTTGATTACAATCGAGCCGTTCACAGTGTACTCTCTGGAGTGGGCATCACATGATGAGGGAATAACGTTTAGTGCAACGTCCGATCAAGGATAGTCCGAGGGTCACCAATGAGGTAGATAGTAGTTCAGCACCGCTCTCTGGTTGGGGTAGGATGGTTCAGTTGCCTGATAACGGCCGGGAAGAAACTGCCCCTGAATCTGGAGGTGTGCGTGTGTTTTCACACTTCTGTACCTCTTGCCCGATGGGAGAGGGGAGAAGAGGGAGTGGCCGGGGTGAGAATGGTCCTTGATGATGCTGCTGGCCTTGCCGAGGCAGCGTGAGGTGTAGATGGAGTCGATGGAAGGGAGGTTGGTTTGTGCGACGGTCTGGGCTGCGTCCACAATCGCTGAACCGGTGACGTTTGTTGCCGGGACCCTTTCATTCCCTCAATCTTTACTACTTCCACTCCTGGACCCAGTGGCTGGCCTGGGACGATTCTGTACAGGGTCTATAATCTCCCTAGAGTCGAACCTAGAGTCGAACAGCACAGATAAGCCACGTGTTTTACCCCTGGGCTGAGTACAGAGATCCTGCTACCATTTCCCTGCATCTGCTCCACATCCCTCTAAACCTGTCCTATCCATGTACCTCTGTAAATGCGCAGCTACCTCCTGCGGCAGCTCGTTCCGAACACCCGCCGCCCTCTGTTTCCCCTCCCCGCTCGCCGTAAGCCCGTGTCCTCTGGTTCTTGGCGCAGCGGTAGTCGATGCCTTACAGCGAATGCAGCGCCAGCGACCCGGGTTCCATCCCGACCACGGGTGCTGTCAGTACGGAGTTTGCACGTTCTCCCCATGACCTGCGCGGGTTTTCTCCGAGATCTTCGGTTTCCTCCCACACTCCAAAGACGTTCAGGTTTGCAGGCTACTTGGCTTGGTATAAATGTAAAAACTGTCCCTAGTGTGTGTTGGGTAGTGTTAATGTGCGGGGTCAGCACGGGCCCGGTGGGCCGAAGGGCCTGTTACCGCACTGTATCTCTAAACTAAAAGTCCATGCGTTCATCCGATCTATTCCTCTCGTGGTTTTGTACACCTCTATAAGATCACCCCTCATCCTCCTGCGCTCCAAGGAGTAGAGTCCCAGCCTGCCCCAACCTCTCCCAATAGCTCAGGATCCTCGAGTCCCGGCAACATCCTCGTAAGTCTTCTCTGCACTCTACCCAGCTGCATGACATCCTTCCTGCAGTAGGCTTTGAGCAAAACTGAAAACGATAATAGTATACATGTGGGTAGACAAAAATGCTGGAGAAACTCAGCGGGCGAGGCAGCAACTATGGAGCGAAGGATTGGGTGACGTTTCGCGTCGAGACCCGGAAGCATCTATGTGACGTCACCTATTCCTTCGCTCCATAGATGCTGCCTCACCCCTCCGAGTTTCTCCAGCATTTTTGTCTACCTTCGATTTTTCCAGCATCTGCAGTTCTTTCAAACACATGGTATAAATGTGGCGTCACCAACATCTTGCACATCTGAAAAGCGATATCCAAAACTCGATACCTGACTGATGAAGGCCATTGTTCCAAAAGCCTCCTTGACCACCTTATCTACCTGTGACATTACCTTCTGCGAAAGTCACCAAGTTATATTTGTATAAGTTGATGCTGCCTCACCCGCTGAGTTTCTCCAGCACTTTTGTCTACCTTCGATTTTCCAGCAACTGCAGTTCCCTCTTAAACAAGTTATATTAAACAAAACTACTCCTCAACTGAAAGTTGTAAAGAAGGGACTGTAGATGCTGGTTTACAAAAAAAGTAACTCAGTGGGTCAGGCAGCATCTGTGGAGAACATGGATAGGTGATGTTTCACAGAGTGCTGGAGTAACTCAGCGGGTCAGGCAGCATCTGTGGAGAACATGGATAGGTGACGTTTCACAGAGTGCTGGAGTAACTCAGCGGGTCAGGCAGCATCTCTGGAATACATGGGAAACAACTTTTCCAATTTCCAATGTCTACATGTAGAGTTGCTGCCTTACAGCACTCACAGCGGCAGAGACCCGGGTTCCATCCCGACTACGGGTGCTGTGTGTACGGAGTTTGTTCGCTCTCCCCGTGGCCTGCGTGGGTTTTCTCCGGGCGCTCCGGTTTCCTCCCACACTCCAAACACGTACAGGTTTGTAGGTTAATAGGCTTGGTGTAAATGTAAAATTGTCCCTAGTGTGTGTAGGATAGTATTAGTGTGCGGGGATCGCTGGTCGGCACGGACTCAGTGGGCCGAAGGGCCTGTTTCCGCGCTGTATCGCTAAACTTATCTAAACTACCGACAACAGAACGATGACATTCTTACGTATAGCAGCAGAACAGGCCGGTAAACATAATACACACAGATAATATATATATATATATTTTTAAATCAATACATTTGTAGATTTTTGCCGCAAATTTTCCAGCAGTTTATTGTGCCTTGAATGTACAATTAGATGGGGTTCTAAAATCTCCTCTCAAGATAGACACAGAATGGTGGAGTAACTCAGCGGGACAGGCAGCATCTCTGGAGAGAAGGAATGGGCGACGATTCAGGTGGAGACCCTTCTTCAGACGGAGAGTCAGGGGAGAGGACAACGAGAGATATAGACGGTGATGTAGAGAGATATAGAACGATGAATGAAAGATATGCCAAAAATGTAACGATGATAAAGGGATCAGGCCGTTGTTGGCTGTTTGTTGGGTGAGAACAAGAAGCTGGTGTGACATGGGTGGGGGAGGGATGGAGAGAGAGAGGGAATGCCAGGGTTACTTGAAAGATGGAATATAGGTGCAGGAGGAGGCCATTCGGCCCTTCGAGCCAGCACCTCCATTCAATGTGATCATGGCTGATCATCCAAAATACCCAGTTCCTGCCTTCTCCCCATATCCCTTGATTCCGTTAGCCCGAAGAGCTAAATCTAACTCGCTCTTGAAAACATCCAGTGGATTGGCCTCCACTGCCTTCAGCAGCAGAGAATTCCACAGATCCACAACTCTCTGGGTGGAAAAGTTCTTCCTCATCTCAGTTCTAAACGGCCGACCCCTTTATTCTTAAACTGTGTGACCCCTGGTTGTGGACTCCCCCAACACGGGGAACATTTTTCCTGCATCCGGCCTGTCCAATCCCTGAAGAATTTGATGTGTTTCTAGTTGATTGAATCTGAAGTTGGAGAAATCGACATTTAGACCTTTGGTTTAAACCAGCACCTGCAGTCCTTTCCTACACGATCTCCCCTCAATGTCGTTACCTCTCGATGCTAGCCTCGCTGCTCCTCCCTCTCTCTCTGTGTCCCACGTTGGGCTCAGGTTCAGGTTTATTACTGTCAGGCGTAGCGAGGTACAGTGAAGAGCTCCCTTCTGCACGCTGTCCAAATCAGATCAGATCACACTGGACATAAACTCAATTACAATGTGGCCAGCACGGTGGCGCAGCGGGTGGAGCTGCTGCCTCACAGCGCCAGAGACCCGGCTTCCATCCTGACCGCGGGCGCTGTCTGTGTGGAGTTTGCACGTTCTCCCTGTGACCGCGCGGGTTTCCTCCGGGTGCTCCGGTTTCCTCCCGCACCCTAAAGACGTGCGGGTTTGCAGGTTAATCGGCCCCTCTGTAAATTGCCCCCCTAGTGGATGAGAAAGTGGGATAACATAGAACTAGTGCGAACGGGTGATCGATGGTCAGCATGGACTCAGTGGGCCGAAGGGCCTGTTTGCATGATGTATCTCTAAACTAAACTAGACAGGGCAAAGGGGAAGATGCAGAGAGCAGAATATAGTTCTCAGCATTGTAGCGCATCCAAAGCCCACTGTCCGCAACGGGGTAGAGGTGAATCGGACAGTACCCCAGCTTGTGGAAGGGCCGTTCAGAAGCCTGATAACAGAGGGGAAGAAGCTGTTCCTGAGTCTGGTGGTGCGCGCTTTCAAGCTTCTGTACCTTCTGCCGGACGGGAGTGGGGAGGAGGAGGAATGACCGGGGTGGGACAGGGACAGGGACAAGTCCGTGATGATGTCGGCTGCTTTCCCGAGGCAGCGTGAAGTGCGGATGGAGTCGATGGCGGGGAGTGTTTAAGAAGGAACTGCAGATGCTGGAGAAATCGAAGGTGGATAGAAATGCTGGAGAAACTCAGCGGGTGAGGCAGCATCTATGGAGCGAAGGAATAGGTGACGTTTCGGGTCGAGATCTGGAAGCATCTATGGAGTGAAGGAATAGGCGACGTCACCTAATCCTTCGGGGTCTCGACCCGAAACGTCAGCTATTCCTTCGCTCCATAGATGCTGCCTCACCCGCTGAGTTTCTCCAGCATACAAACAATATCTTTAGTTTAGTTTAGAGATACAGCGCAGAGACAGGCCCTTCGGCCCACCCAGTCTGCGCCGGCCCGTGTTCCCGCACACTAACACTACCCTACACATTCACTAAAGACAATTTATAACATACACATTTTCAGGGTGCGTTCGGTGTTGGGGGGGGGGGGGGGGGAGAGAAGGGGGGGGGGGGAATCAGTCAGGGTAGGAACCCTGCAAGGAACTGTGTGGATGTTTCTTGTTTTCCCGGCCCAGAGAGTGGGGCTGGCGGGTTGTTCCACACACAGAGCTGTCAGCTTGCTGCTGCCTCTCCTGCACAGCTCCAGGGAGCTGCGTAGATTTTGGCAGCAGCTAGAAAGGGAAGTTATTTGTGTTTAGTGTGTGTGTGTGTGTGTGTGAGAGAGCAGGTCACATGGTGCTGACATGTGAGGTGTATGAGAGTGGAAAATTACTTGGCGTTGTGGTCCCTGCCTGCCGGCAGAAGGCAGATCTAAATCCCCACCTCCTTTGCTGAATGTGGTGCCTCCTTCCTTTGCAAATACCACAGCCAGGCAGCAGGGAAACAGGCCCTTCAGCCCCATCCTCACCAACGTGCCCCGGGAATGCTGGGGGGGAGCCTGCCCCCCCATATTCTGAGAGGGGGGAATCAACCCCCCCCACCCCCCCCCCACCACCATGTTTTACGTCCTGGGCACCACAGCCACTCCCAGATCAGCTCACTTGCCCCAGGTATACTCGCTTAGAAACATAGAAAATAGGTGCAGGAGGAGGCCATTCGGCCCTTCTAGCCAGCACCGCCATTCATTGTGATCATGGCTGATCGTCCCCTATCAATAACCCGCGCCTGCCTTCTCCCCATATCCCTTGACTCCACTAGCCCCTAGAGCTCTATCCAACTCTCTCTTAAATCCATCCAGTGACTTGGCCTCCACTGCCCTCTGTGGCAGGGAATTCCATAAATTCACAACTCTCTGGGGGAAAACGTTTTTTCTCACCTCAGTCTGAAATGGCCTCCCCTTTATTCTAAGAAACAGGTTCAGCTCGCTTGCCCCAGGCCCGGCTGCGGTTCCCAGGTCGCGAAAACTATTTTTTCCTTTCAATTTTAAAATAGACTTTATTCGGTGAATAAACATATACAATACATGAACCGTGCAAAAAAAATTGATCTGACATTTTCGGAGGCTTTACAAAACATTCAATCCTCTTTACATACATTGCTCAGATTTCACCGATTTATCTCTCCCTCCCCCCCCCACCCCCCCCACCCCACCCCCCCACCCCCCCCCACCCCACCCCCCCCACCCCCCCCCACCCCCCACCACCCCCCCCACCCCACCCACCCCCCACCCACCCTCTCAACACCCCCCCAACCCCCCCCACCCCCCCCACACCCCCCCACCCCACCCCCCCCCCCCCCCCCCCCCGCCCTTGCCACTCATGTGGCCCACTGGGGTGGAAGCACTTCCCTTATTTTGAAGGGCGTCTCCACCATACCCTGCCCCCCCATGTCAATAGACAATAGACAATAGGTGCAGGAGGAGGCCATTCGCCCTATCGAGCCAGCACCGCCATTCAATGTGATCATGGCTGATCCATCCCCAATCATACCCCGTTCCTGCTTCTTTCTCCCCATAACCCCTGACTACGCTATCTTTAAGAGCCCTATCTACTCTCTCTTGAAAGCATCCAGAAACCGGCCTCCACCGCGCTCTTAAAGATAGCGGAGTCAGGGGATATGGGGAGAAGGCAGGAACGGGGTACTGGTTGGGGATGATCAGCCATGATCACATTGAATGGCGGTGCTGGCTCGAAGGGCCGAATGGCCTACTCCTGCGCCAATTGTCTATTGAGATACAGCACGGAAACAGGCCCTTCGGCCCACCGGGTCCGCGCCGACCAGCGACCCCCACACACTGACACTATCCTACACACACGAGGGACAGTTCTTACAATTACACCGAGCCAATTAACCTACAAACCCACACGTCTTTGGAATGTGCGAGGAAACCGAAGATCTCGGAGAAAACCCACGCGGGTCACGGGGAGAGCGGACACACTCCGTACAGACAGCGCCCGTGGTCGGGATGGAACGCAGGTCTCCGGCGCTGTATTCGCTGTAGGGCAGCGACTCTCCCGCTGCGCCATCGTGACTGCCGTGTCTGCTCGTGTTTACGGTGCGAGCCGGTCAGAGAGTGAATGCTGTATCAATGATGTCCAGGTAGCCACGAACCCTCGACCCTGACCGCACCCGCATCTCTCCCCCACCCTCCCCTTCCAACCCGCAGCGGGTGGAGCCGATGCTTCACAGCGCCAGCCTCCCCCGGCTTCCATCCCGCCCTCGGGCGCTGTCTGTCTGTGTGGAGTTTGCATGTTCTCCCCGTGACCGCGTGGGTTTCCTCCGCGTCCCACAACAGGGGAAAGATTTAATAGGAACCTGAGGGGTTACTTTGTGGTGGGTGTATGGAACGAGCTGCTGCAGGAGGTACTTGAAGCATTAGAAACAGTTAGACAGGTGCAGATAGAACAGGTTTGGAGGGTTATGGACCAAAGATGGGACTAGTGAAGATGGGGTATATTGGCCAGTGTGGGCAAGTTGGGCTGAAGGGCCTGTTTCAACACTGTACCACTCTACAAAGTGTGGGTTCGTAGGTTAATTGGCCCTCTGTAAAACACAGAGTGCTGGAGTAACTCAGCGGGTCAGGCAGCATCTCTGGCATGAAGGAATGGGTGACGTTCAGGTCAAGACCCTTCCTCAGACGCCATTCCTTCCCTGAGACACTGCCTGGCCCGCTGAGTTACCCCAGCATTTTCATAAGGTCGTAAGTGATAGGAGCAGGGTTAGGCCATTCGGCCCATCGAGTCTACTCCGCCATTCAATCACCTCCGCTCCATCTCCACAGTATTGAAGGGGAGGCCACGGTGGCGCAGCGGGTAGAGCTGCTGCCTCACAGCGCCGGAGACCCGGGTTCGATCCCCACTACGGGTGCTGTCTGTACGGAGTTTGCACGTTCTCCCCGTGACCTGCGTGGGTTTTCTCCGAGATCTTCGGTTTCCTCCCACACTCCAAAGACGTACAGGTTTATAGGTTAATTGGCTCGGTGTAAATGCTAAATTGTCCCTAGTGTGTGTAGGGTAGTGTTAGTGTGCGGGGAGCGCTGGTCTATGTCACGGTATGACACAGTCATGGGTCTGAATTGTCTAAACCACGCTCTTGCTCCCTCCCCCTCTCCCTCCCCCATCCCTCCTCTCCATCTCTCCCCCATCCCTCCACTCTCCCCCCATCACCTTTCCCTCTCCCCCTCTCCCCCTCTCCCTCCCCCTCTCCCTCCCCATCCCTCTCCTCCTCCCGCCCCCCCCCCCTCTCTCCCCATTCCCTCCATTCTCCCTCCCCCCATCCCTCCCCTTCTCCCCCAAATCTCCCTCTCATCCCTCCCCCATCCCTCCCCTCTCCTCCCTCCCCATCAACCCACTCTCCCCCCCATCCCTCCATTCTCCGTCCCTCTCCCTCCCCCTCTCCCCCTCTCCCCCATCCCTCCACTCTCCCCTCTCCCTCCCCCATCCCTCCACTCTCCCCCATCCCTCCCCTCTCCCTCCCTCCTCCCCCATCCCTCCACTCTCCCCCCAACCCTACCCCCACCTCTCGCCTCCTCTCCCCATCCCTCCCCTCTCCCTCCCTCTCTCCTCCCCCTTCCCTCCCTCTCACCTCCCCCATCCCTCCCGCCCCCTCCATACACCCCTCTCCCTCCCATCTCCCTACCTCTCCCTCCCTCTCCTCTCTCCCCAATCCCTCAACTCTCCCCATCCCTCCCCTCTCCTCTCTCCCCCATCTCCCCTCCCCCCTCCCCCCCTCTCTGTCCACAGGACCGCTGCTCCAGTCTGTCCGTAACACCCCCAGCCCCATTGACCCGGAGAGTATCCAGGTTCCGCTCAGCTACGAGCCGGACCCTGCCGACCTGGCTCTGTCCAGTGTCCCCGGACAGGAGATGTTCGACCCCCGCAAACGCAAGTTCACCGACGAGGAGCTGAAGCCGCAGCCCATGATCAAGAAAGCCCGCAAGATATTTGTGCCCGATGAGTTGAAGGTAACTTCATTCAGGAGGGGGGGAGAGGGAGGAGAGGGAGGGAGGGGAGGGAGGGAGGAGGGGGGGGGGGGAGGGAGTGGGGTGGGAGGGGGGAGGTTGGGAAATTTGCTCTCACTCTGCATATTATAAGGTTTCTCTTAAAACGAACCGGAGCACCCGGAGGAAACCCCCTCGGTCACGGGGAGAACATGCAAACTCCACACAGAGAGCACCTGTGGAACTGATGCGCTACAATGCTGAGAACTATATTCTGCTCTCTGCATCTTCCCCTTTGCCCTGTCTAGTTTAGTTTAGAGATACATCATGCAAACAGGCCCTTCGGCCCACTGAGTCCATGCTGACCATCGATCACCCGTTCGCACTAGTTCTATGTTATCCCACTTTCTCATCCACTAGGGGGGCAATTTACAGAGGGGCCGATTAACCTGCAAACCCGCACGTCTTTAGGGTGCGGGAGGAAACCGGAGCACCCGGAGGAGGAGAGATGAAACCCTGGGGGGGTGGGGGGGAGCGCGGTCACAGGGAGAACGTGCAAACTCCCACACAGGCAGCGCCCGCGGTCAGGATGGAAGCCGGGTCTCTGGCGCTGTGAGGCAGCAGCTCCACCCGCTGCGCCACCGTGCCGGCCACATTGTAATTGAGTTTATGTCCAGTATGATCTGATCTGATTTGGACAGCGTGCAGAAGGGAGCTCTTCACTGAACCTCGCTACACCTGACAGTAATAAACCTGAACCTGAGCCCAACGTGGGACACAGAGAGAGAGGGAGGAGCAGCGAGACTAGCAAGGAGAGGTAACGACATTGAGGGGAGATCGTGTAGGAAAGGACTGCAGGTGCTGGTTTAAACCAAAGGTCTAAATCAAAGGTCTTTTGAGCTTCCAGCAGAAGTGGTGGAGGCAGGATCGATTTTAACATTTAAGAGTAAAGTGGATATGTATATGGACGTGAAGGGAATGGAGGGGTATGGTCTGAGTGCAGGTAGATGGGACTAGGGAAAAACAAATGGTCGGCACGGACTGGAAGGGCCGAGAGGGCCTGTTTCCGTGCTGTAATTGTTATATGGTTATATGGTTAAATGTCGATGTCTCCAACTTCAAATTCAATCAACTAGAAACACATCAAATTCTTCAGGGATTGGACAGGCCGGATGCAGGAAAAATGTTCCCCGTGTTGGGGGAGTCCACAACCAGGGGTCACACAGTTTAAGAATAAAGGGTTACACAAAAAGCTGGAGAAACTCAGCGGGTGCAGCAGCATCTAAGGAGCGAAGGAGATAGGCGACGTTTCGGGTCGAGACCCTTCTTCAGCCCCTTCTAAGAATAAAGGGGTCAGCCATTTAGAACTGAGATGAGGAAGAGCTTTTTCACCCAGAGAGTTGTGAATCTGTGGAATTCTCTGCCGCTGAAGGCAGTGGAGGCCAATTCACTGGATGTTTTCAAGAGCGAGTTAGATATAGCTCTTCGGGCTAACGGAATCAAGGGATATGGGGAGAAAGCAGGAACGGGGTACTGATTGTGGATGATCAGCCATGAACATATTGAATGGAGGTGCTGGCTCGAAGGGCCGAATGGCACCTATTTTCTAAGGTAATTAGTGATAGGAGCAGAAATTAAGGCCATATCGGCGCATCACAACCTATGCCTCTTCACAGATCTGGGGGAGGGGGGGGGGGGGGCCCTGTTCCGTCCAAGCACTTTCTCAGGGTTCCAACTGCCCAGACACAAAATGCTGGAGTAACTCAGCGGGACAGGCAGCATCTCCGGAGAGAAGGAATGGGTGACGTTTCGGGTCGAGGGCCTTCTCCTGACTGAGAGTCGGAGGCGAGGGTGGGGGAAGGTGGGATTGCACTTTACTAAAGCGTAACAACCCCCCCCCCCCCCACACTTTTCTCTCTCTCTCTCTTCAATCTTCAGCAGGATGAAAAATACTGGACCCGGCGCCGGAAGAACAACATGGCGGCCAAGCGCTCGCGCGACGCCCGCAGGCTGAAGGAGAACCAGATCGCCATCCGGGCCTCGTTCCTGGAGAAGGAGAACTCGGCGCTGCGCCTGGAGGTGGCCGACCTCCGCAAGGAGCTGAACAGATGCAAGAACATCCTGTCCAAGTACGACCCCTGAGCCAAGCAACAGCATCCTGCTCCCAACCTCTCCCCCCCCACCCCCCCACTTGCCCGAGCCTTTAACTAGGTCTCAAAACATGCCCACCTCTGTATGGGACACTCTTCCCCCCCATCAACCCATCTCCCGCCCCCCCAATCTCCTCCCCCCACCCCCGCCAAACCCAAATCTGAGCTGGTAGACTGGGTGATCACCCTGGCAACGTCTTGTTTCATTTTGGGGAGAGGGAATCCCTGCGTTTTTAGGCCGGGCCTACAAGGCCTTGTGTTCGGGCCTCCCTCTCGCAACCCCCCCTTCACCCCCCTCCCTCTCCACCATCCTGCACGCTCCCCCTCGTCCCAACACACGGAATATCCCCCTCCCCCTACAACTCTCCACATTTCTAAAAGGAGAACTGTTGTTAGATAATCGCAGCTTTTTTTTTTCCAAAAACAAAACACACAAAAAAAGCTGCTTGCTCACACAAACGTGAATCGCCGGCCCCTGAACTTCACACCTCCGGGCTCCTCAAACAATTATCCAGACGCCCCCAATCTCTGTTTCTACTCGACCCAAGTCGTACATACCTTCCCAAAGGAACACCCCCACCAACCTCCCCCCACCCACCCCCCCCCCCCCCCCCCCCCCCCCCCCCCCCCCCCCCAAACCTCCCAGCTCCAAAGCTTACGGTGAATTTTAAAGAAAATCCTCAAGCTTTCTCGAAGATTAGATATAATTTAAACCTTTATTGTTACCTGTATTTTGTCCCCAGTGACGTGTATAATCCCAAATGTGCTTCTTAGAGTGAACACAGTAACATTGGTGGATTCTTCCCCCAAATGCATGCTATTGTTATGAAAACAAATGACTATAACTACTTGTGATTTTAATCTCCCTCTCGCATTGCTGTTCTGGTCTGTCAGGCATGGTGGTGTTCGCGCGCTGGGCTCAGCTCGCTTTCCTTATTTTCCAACAGAAAGCAATAACTGTATGTTATGTTATGTTTAGTTTTTGGGAGCGATCCAGCGCGGAAACTGCCCTTCAGCCCAGCGAGTCCGCGCCGACCAGCGATCCCCGCTCACTAACGCAGTCTCCCACACACTGGTTGGGACAGTTGGTAGGTACACTTACCTACAAACCCGCACGTGTGGGAGGAAGCCCGGAGCGCCCGGAGGCAACCCACGCGGGTCACGGGGGGGAGAGCGTTCCCAGTTGCGGCGCAGCGGGTAGACCCACTGCCTCACCGGGCCAGAGACCCGTGTTGGATCCCGGGCGACCTCGGGAGCTGCCTGTGTGGAGTTGGTTCGTTTTACCTGTGGACCTGCGCGCGGGTTTTCCTCTGGGTTCCCACAGTTTTTTCCTCCCACATCCCAGAGGTCCACAACTCTCTGGTAATCTCGTCATCCTCCTCCCCCCCCCCCCCCCCCCCCCCCCCACTCTGTGTGTAACGTGGAACTGGTGTGAACGGGTTGATCGCTGGTCGGCATGGACCCGGTGGGCCGAAGGGCCTGTTTCCAGGCCGTGTCTCTAAAACTAACCACAGGCAGGCTCATGGTTTTCTAAACTCGGGATGGCAAAACCGCAACGGGTCTACACACCATCTGTGAGGAAGAAGGATTTCTTTTTAAATGAAAAAAAATCTATTTAGAAATAGAAGCAATGTGAGTTTTGAAGGCGTTGATTTTGGGTATTTGCACCTTTGTGGAGGCCGGAGCTCATCTCCATCGAAGAGGGTGTTGCCATGGAGAATGTGTAGTCGTGTCGCGCTCACTACCTGCTATATGACCTCCCAACGCATAGATATTCTATACGATAAACTTAATGTTCATAGAGAAAAATATAAAGGTCCTTTTTTTTGTACAGTATTTTTGAATGGAATACTGACAAAATGTATTTTAAGAAAAATAAAATTATATTATATATTGTGTATTCTATAAAAGAAAGAGTCTCGGTCGCAGAGCAGAGAATATTTCCCGATGCGGTGGTGTGGAAGGGAGACCTTCACGTGAATGTTTAGATCCTTGGGCAGTTTCTGCTTTTTTTCCTCAGTCAATTGATTTCTTGGTTAATTGATCGGTTAATTGATTTCTTGAAGGCAAAGCGTTTTTGTCGCGAGCCGTCTTCTTGGACCAGGTCCACCACGGTTGGGTGGTGAGATGGTGATTACAGGTAGATAATGCTGGAGAAACTCAGCGGGTGAGGCAGCATCTATGGAGCGAAGGAAATAGGCGACCCGGCGTCTGACCCCATCATTCGGCCCATTCAATCTCTTGCCCAGAGTAGGGGGAATCGAGGGCCAGAGGAAGGTGAAGGGTAAAAGATTTAATAGGAACTTTTTCCACCCAGAGGGTGGTGGGTGTATGGAACAAGCTGCCAGAGGAGGTAGTTGAGGTCCCAGCGTTTCAGAAACTGTTAGACAGATACATGGATGGGACAGGTTTGGAGGGATATGGGCCAAACGCGGGCGGGTGGGGCTCGTGCAGCTGGGACATTGTTGGCCGGTGTGGGCGAGTTGGGCCGAAGGGCCTGTTTCCACACTGCATCACTCAATGCATGTGTGTGTGTGTGTGAGACGGGACGGGAGTTACATTTTGTCCTTAGCCCAAGCAGACAATGGGTGCCATTAGGAGTAGGCCACTCGGCCCTTCATGCCAGCACCGGTGACCATGGCTCTGGATCATGGATGAAGTATCTAAAGCTTGAAGCAGGAACGACCCACCCGGCCTCCACCACCTTCCGAGGCAGAGAATTCCGCACACTCGCAGCTCTCTGTGTGGGAAAAGTGTTTCCTCGTCTCCGTTCCAAATGGCCATCAGTGCCACCTGCTGCTGCTGCTGCTGCGGGCCAGGCCAGTTTGCCAGTGTGCAGACTCCTTCAGGAATCCCGCGGCCTGCGTGAGGTGCCTTCCAGCAATTTCTACTTTAATTGGGTTTTGCAACAGCAGAGAAATGAGTGCCTTGACGTAACTGGGGACGATTTAGCGGCCGATAAGTATATTTTCTGTTTTCATCATTACTTTCAAGCTTTGAACAAGTATATTTTGTGATCTCCGCTCCCCCAGCTCTCCAGCCCCTTCATCCTCTAATCCTTGCGAGACGCCGATGCAGAGATATTTGACTTGATGGGCCGAATGGCCTCATTCTACTCCTTGTCACTTCTGACCTTATGAGATCTTTGAGATCCTCATTGTTCAGTTGTTGCTGCCAACAGCCAACTAAAGACCCTTGAATATCTCCAATCATTAGAAATGTGAAGGGAGGAACTGCAGAAGCTGGTTTAAACTGAAGATAGACACAAAATGCTGGAGTAACTCGGTGGGACAGGCAGCGTCTCTGGCAGGAAGGAATGGGCGACGTTTCAATAGACAATAGGTGCAGGAGGAGGCCATTTGGCCCCTCGAGCCAGCACCGCCATTCAATGCGATCATGGCTGATCATCCCCAATCAGTACCCCGTTCCTGCCTTCTCCCCATATCCCCTCACTCCGTTTTTTTTTAAGAGCCCTTTCCAGCTCTCTCTTGAAAGCATCCAGAGAACCTGCCTCCACCGCCCTCTGATGCAGAGAATTCCACACACTCACCACTCTCTGTGAGAAAAAGTGTTTCCTCGTCTCCGTTCTAAATGGCTTACTCTTTATTCTTATACTGTGGCCCCTGGTTCTGGACTCCCCCAACATCGGGAACATGTTTCCTGCCTCTAGCATGTCGAAGCCCTTAACAATCTTATATCCCCTCTCATCCTTCTAAACTCCAGAGTGTACAAGCCCAGCAGCTCCATTCTCTCAGTATATGACAGTCCCGCCATCCCGGGAATTAGCCTTGTAAACCTACGCTGCACTCCTTCAACAGCAAGAATGGCCTTCCTCAAATTAGGGGACCAAAACTGCACACAATACTCCAGGTGTGGACTCAGAAGTAGGGTCTCGACCCGAAACGTCGCCCGTTCCTTCTCCCCAGGGATGAGACATTGCCCGCTGAGTCACTCCAGCATTTTATGTATTTAGAATGGGGGGGTGGGGGGGGGGGGGGGGACGGTAGACATTGCAAACCCAATGTGAAAAAATGAACTTGCTGGAAACTCACCTCAGATTTCAAAATGTAACGAGACATCAGTTTGCAATTATTTTAAGAACAAGGTCTCATTTTCTGCCTTTTTAGTAAAAAAAAACCCCACTTGAACTGCCCAGTTTAAAGTTTTTATTTGAATGTATGTACTCAGTAATGTAGAGCTGGCATCCGACCCAAACCTAAGGGGCTGCCCCCCCCCCCTCGTCTTTTGGCTTTACTAATTTATAACAACTTTACGAAATAAATAGTTTTATGTTCAGTGGAGTGATGGTTTATTCTTGCAAGCGATCGGCCGCGGTGCAGTGGGCAACACCTCGAGGTGGACGGCTGAGACGAGAGAGTATAAAACCCTCCAGTTGTCTGCAGGTTTGCATTCACGTTGCAACCTGAGCCCCCGGCTGTATGTATTTCTAGACATGTTTAATAAATCCTTTTGTTGGCTCGGCTGTACTTGGCTCCATGTTTACCATCAGTGGATCAACGATTAGGGTGCGTGTGTGTGTCAGGCATGGGCGCTAATCTCTTTTGAAACAATGGGGGGGGGGGGAGCACAATGAGGCCTGACGTCTAGGACAGGGGGTCGGCGATCTACGGCCCCTAACCCGAAATTATCCGGCTCACAGGCGTTTTTTTTAAATTAGTTTTCGCGACAATAGACACTAGACAATAGGTGCAGGAGGAGGCCATTCGGCCCTTCAAGCCAGCACCGCCATTCAATGTGATCATGGCTGATCATCCCCAATCAGTACCCCGTTCCTGCCTTCTCCCCATATCCCCTGACTCCGCTATCTTTAAGAGCCCCATCTAGCTCTCTCTTGAGAGCATCCAGAGAACCCGCCTCCACCGCCCTCTGAGGCAGAGAATTCCACAGACTCGCCACCCTCTGTGAGAAAAAATTCCACAGACTCCACACTCAAAAATTCCACGGAATTCCACAGACTCACTACTGTCTGCGGCCTGGGCACGGCAGCCAGACCCGGGGCACACAGGCTGACCTGGGCGCTACAGCCAGTCGCGGGGCAGGCAAGCTGACCCAACCTGGGAACTGCAGCTAGTCCCGGGCTGCTAGATTCTTAGATTCTAGGAGCTGGCGGCCTCCAACCGGAATCGACCTTGAAGGCACCGGTGGCAGAGCTGTCTCAAAACATGGGGGGGACAGCTCCCCCCCCCCCCCCCCCACCCCCACCAGGATTTCCGCCAATGTCTCTCTCTTCAGTCGAGACACTTTCAGACAATTCACTTTTTCATGTTTTCAAGACAGTTAGATTTAGCTCTTGGGGCTAATGGAATCAAGGGATATGGGGAGAAGGCAGGAAGCAATGATCACATTGAATGGCGGTGCTGGCTCGAAGGGCCGAATGGCCTCCTCCTGCACCTATTGTCTATGTTTCTATATGTCCTCAATTCACTAGAAACAAGGACCTGCAGATGACATGGTTTACATTATTTTTTTAAAAGACACAGTGTGCTGGAGTAACTCAGCGGGTCAGGCATAGATGGTGTCAGTGTGCGAGGATCGCTGGTCGGCACGGACTCGGTGGGCCGAAGGGCCTGTTTCTGCGCTGTATCTCTAAACTAAACTAAACAGCCAAACCCTCCCCCCCCCCCCCCCCAATTGTCTGAGCCTCTAGCCCCAGATTATTTAGTCAGGAGCCACCCCCTCACCTCCCCCACTTCCAGCTGATGTGTCCTGTTGGAATCTTGTCCCTTCTACCAAGGCAACCTCAGCAGGGTGGAAACATTCTGTACAAACCAGGAACTGCAGATGCTGGTTTACAAAAAAAATAAATCACAGAGTGCTGGAGTAACTCAGCGGGTCAGGCAGCATCTGTGGAGAACATGAAGGTGACGTTTCACAGAGTGGCTGGAGCAACTCAGCGGGTCAGGCAGCATCTGTGGGAGAACATGGATAGGTGACGTTTCACAGAGTGCTGGAGTAACTCAGCGGGTCAGGCAGCATCTGTGGAGAACATGGATAGGTGACGTTTCACAGAGTGCTGGAGTAACTCAGCGGGTCAGGCAGCATCTGTGGAGAACATGGATAGGTGACGTTTCACAGAGTGCTGGAGTAACTCAGCGGGTCAGGCAGCATCTGTGGAGAACATGGATAGGTGACGTTTCACAGAGTGCTGGAGTAACTCAGCTGGTCACAGCATCTGTTGGATAGGTGACGTTCACAGTGTGGGAGTAACTCAGAGCGGTCAGGCAGAACATGAGAACACGGTTCCCTCTACAACCCCTCACCCGTCCCCCCCCCCCCGTCAACGGCAGCATCTGTGGAAGAATCATGGACAGGTGATGTTTCGGGTCGGGCCCCAGCTTCAGACTGATTGGCAGCATCTATGGAGCGAGACAGAGACGGAAGGTGGATAGAGCCCTGGTCTACTCGATCTTATTCAGTTCACGTGCCACCTCTACGAGCAGCAAGGTGAATCCTCGCTGCGCTCCCTCTGTGGTAAGCACCTTTTTGATTTTGTATCCAGGTACAAGCAACCTGCCCACAATCACCATGAGAGGAATAGATCGGGTAGACGCACAGAGACTCTTGCCCAGAGTAGGGGAATGGAGGACCAGAGGACACAGGTTCAAGGTGAAGTGGAAAAGATTGAATAGGAATCCGAGCGGTAACTTTTTCACATAAAGGGTGGTGGGTGTATGGAACGAGCTGCCAGAGGAGGTAGTTGGGGCTGGGACTATCCCAACGTTTGAGAGACAGTTGGACAGGTACATGGATAGGACAGGTTTGGAGGGATATGGGCCAAACGCGGGCAGGTGGGACTAGTGCAGTTGGGGCATGTTGTCCGGTGTGGGCAGGTTGGGCCGAAGGGCCTGTTTCCACGCTGTATCACTCTGTGACTCCACAATATTTCTCCAGGGCCTAGTACACTTGCAGTGAAACATTTCCGTTCCAATCTCCGACACTGCGGTAGAACGGTTGGTGCGTCGGTCTCGGTACGGCACAGAAACTGGCCGTTCGGCCCATCATGTTCAGCCCAACCCACAGATACATCGGACGGGCACAAAGTGCAGGAGGAGCTCAGCGGGTCAGGCAGCATCTCTGGGGAATAAAAAGGAATGGGTGAGGGGACATAGAAACATAGAAATTAGGCGCAGGAGCAGGCCATTCGGCCCTTGGAGCCTGCACCGCCATTCAATATGATCATGGCTGATCATCCAACTCAGTATCCTGTACCTGCCTTCTCTCCATACCCCCTGATCCCTTTAGCCACAAGGGCCACATCTAACTCCCTCTTAAATATAGCCAATGAACTGGCCTCAACTACCTTCTGTGGCAGAGAATTCCACAGGGACTCACCACTCTCTGGTGTGGATGTTTTTTTTTTTTTCTCATCTCGGTCCTAAAAGACTTCCCCCTTATCCTTAAACTGTGACCCCTTGTCCTGGACTTCCCCAACATTGGGAACAATCTTCCTGCATCTAGCCTGTCCAACCCCTTAAGAATTTTTGTAAGTTTCTATAAGATCCCCCTTTAATCTTCTAAATTCCAGCGAGTACAAGCCGAGTCTATCCCAGTGTTTCTTCATATGGAAGTCGTGCCATCCCAGGAATCAGTCTGGTGAACTTCTCTGTACTCCCTCTATGGCAAGAAATGTCTTTCCTCAGATTAGGAGACCAAAACTGTACGCAATACTCCAGGTGTGGCCTCACCAAAAACCTGTACAACTGCAGTAGAACCTCCTGCTCTTGTACTCAAAATCTTTTTGCTATTGAATGCCAAACATACCATTCACGTTCTTCACAGCCTGCTGCACCTGCATGCCTACTTTCAATGACTGGTGTACCATGACACCCAGGTCTCGCTGCATCTCCCCTTTTCCTAATCGGTCACCATTCAAATAATAGTCTACCTTCCTGTTTTTGCCACCAAAGTGGATAACCTCACATTTATCCACATTATACTGCATCTGCCATGCATTTGCCCACTCACCCAGCCTACCCAAGTCATCCAGCAGCCTCCTAGCATCCTCCTCACAGCTAAACACTGCCCCCCCCCAGCTTAGTGTCATCCGCAAACTTCGAGATGTTGCATTTAATTCCCTCATCCAGATCATTAATATATATTGTAAATAGCTGGGGTCCCAGCACTGAGCCCTGCGGCACCCCACTAGTCACTGCCTGCCATTGTGAAAAGGGCCCGTTCACTCCTACTCTTTGCTTCCTGTCTGCCAGCCAGTTCTCTATCCACATCAATACTTTGCGTGTGTCACGACAACCTCTTCAGACTGAAAGTAGATGGGAGGGAACTGGAGACAGGGGAAGGTCGGAACGAAGCAGGGATGGGTGGGCCATTGTTGGCCGCGGGAGAAGTAATAAGTGTGTAGGAAGGAAGTACAGATGCTGGAGTAACTCAGCGGGTCAGGCAGCATCTGTGGAGAACATGGACAGGTGACGTTTCGGGTCGGGACCCAGCTTCTGTCCTGCTGAGTTACTCCAGCATTCTGAGTCTATCTTCAGTGTAGATCGATGGAGCTAGTGGCTCAACGCCGCTCGCTGAACTACTATCCACCTCTTTGATGACCCTTAGAGTATACTTTAAGAAAGAACTGCAGACGCTGGAAAAATCAAAGGTGGACAGAAATAGGCAACGTTTCGGGCCGAAACCCTGAAGGAAATAGGCAACGTTTCGGGCCGAAACCCGGAAGGGTTTTGGCCCGAAACGTTGCCTATTTCCTTCGCTCCATAGATGCTGCCGCACCCGCTGAGTTTCTCCAGCATTTTTGTCTACCTTTTGCCCACTGCGGTAGAGTCGCTGGAGAAACTCAGCGGGTGAGGCAGCATCTATGGAGCAAAGGAATAGGCGACGTTTCGGGTCGAGATCCTTCTTCAGTCTTCTCTCCAGAGATGCTGCCTGTCCCACTCGGTTCTTTTTGTAGTCTGATAACGAAGGGAAACAGGGATGCAAACAGTGGAACGAGACAATAGGCACAGGAGGAGGCCATTCGCCCCATCGAGCCAGCACCGCCATTCAATGTGTGATCATGGCTGATCATCCCCAATCAGTACCCCGTTCCTGCCTTCTCCCCATATCCCCTGACTCCGCTATCTTTAAGAGCCCTATCTAGCTCTCTCTTGAAAGCATCCAGAGAACCGGCCTCCACCGCCCTCTGAGGCAGAGAATTCCACAGACTCACCACTCTCTGTGAGAAAAAGTGTTTCCTCGTCTCCGTTCTAAATGGCTTACCCCTTTTATTCGTTAAACGTGTGTGGGCCCCTGGTTCTGGACTCCCCCAACATCGGGAACATGTTTCCTGCCTCTAGCGTGTCCAAACCCTTAACAATCTTATATGTTACAATGAGATCCCCTCTTATCCTTTTAAACTCCAGAGTGTACAAGCCCAGCCGCTCCTTTCTGTCAGCATATGACAGTCCCGCCATCCCGGGAATTAACCTTGTGAACCTACGCTGCACTCCCTCAATAGCAAGAATGTCCTTCCCCAAATTAGGGGACCAAAACTGCACACAATACTCCAGGTGTGGTCTCACTAGGGACCTGTACAACTGCAGACGGACCTCTTTGCTCCTATATTCGATTTCTCTTGTTATAAAGGCCAATTCAGGGTGGGGGAGGGAGAGAGGGAATGGGGGCGTTATTTGAAATCAGGTACAGCAGATACAATTAAAACTAGGAACTATTTTGGTTGGACGAGGAATGTTGAGGTTTTGTTTTGTATTAATATTGGTTTCCAATTATTGAACATTAATTTTCTTTCCTTTATTATAATGTTATCTGTGAATACTGTGTTTACACGCTGTTAACGATACAATAGAACTTTATTTATCCCAGGAGGGAAATTGATCTGTCAACAGTCATAAATACACAAGACATGAAATTAAAGTGACGAGTGGAAAGGATTGGGGGATCTGCAGAGATTGGGGGGTGGGGGGGGGGGGGGGGTCAGTCTCAGTCTACCCCACGACAGAAGGGGGGGGGGGGGGGGGTTGTACAGTTTCACAGCCACAGGGGAAGAAGGATCTCCTGTGGCGTTCTGTGCTGCATCTTGGTGGGAAGTGAGCCGATGTACGTAAGCTGCTGCAGTTAAGGATTTTTTTCTTCAACCTGCCTCCCAAAAGCAGCCAACATAATCAAGGACCATTTTACACCCCCCGGTCCCCCCCTTCTCCCCCCCCCCCCCCCCCCCCCCCCCCCCCAACCGGCCGAAAATACAAAGCTTGAAAATACGCAACGTCGGATTCAGGAACAGCTTCTTCCCCGCTGTTATCCGACTCCTGAACAGACTTCTCCATGTGCTACGGATGAATTCACAATCTTCCAATCTTCCAATCTTCCTTTTTGTGACCCTTGCAGTTTTTGTTAAATCTGCACTTTCTCTGTCCTGAGTCAACTCAGGAACAGCTTCTTCCCCTCTGTTATCAGGCTTCTGAACGGCCCTTCCAAGCTGGGGTACTGTCCGATTCACCTCTACCCCACTGCGGACAGTGGGCTTTGTCTGTGGAACTGATGCGCTACAATGCTGAGAACTAGAATCTGCTCTCTGTATCTTCCCCTTTGCTCCACCTGTTGGACTGGAGTTTGACTGGATTGTATTAATGTATAGTATTATCTGATCTAAGGTAGACACAACTCAGCGCGACAGGCAGCATCTGTGAAGAGAAGGAATGGGTGACGTTTTGGGTCCCGACCCTTCTTCAGACTGATTTCAGGGGAGTGGGTGAGACAGAGATAGAATGTAGTCGGAGACAGTCATGCTGGTGGGAGAACTGGGGAGGGGAAGAGATGGAGAGAGAGGGAAAGCAAGGGTTACTTGAAGTTAGGGAAATCATTTTTTGTACCGCTGGGGTGTAAACTACCCAAGCGGAATATGAGCTGCTCCACCTCCACTTTGCGCTGGGCCTCACTCTGGCAATGGAGGAGGCCCAGGACAGAAAGGTCAGTGTGGGAATGGGAGGGGGAGTTGAAGTGCTGGGCCACCGGGAGATCAGGTAGGTTAAGGCGAGCCTGCGCTGGGTCTCGCCGATGTACAGGGGTCCACACCTGGAACAGCGGATACAGTAGATGAGGTTGGGGGAGGTGCAGATGAACCTCTGCCTCACCTGGAACGACTGTCGGGGTCCTTGGATGGAGTCGAGGGGGGAGGTAAAGGGACAGGTGTCGCCAGGTTTAGTTGACCTTAGTTTAGAGATACAGCACGGAAACAGGCCCTTCGGCCCACCGGGTCCGTGCCGACCAGCGATCCCCGCACACTAACACTACCCTACACCCACTAGGGACAATTTCACACGTTTACACCGAGCCAATTAACCGACAAACCTGCACGTCTCTGGAGTGTGGGAGGAAACCGAAGATCTCGGAGACAAAACCCACGCAGGTCACGGGGAGAGCGAGCAAACTCCGTACAGACAGCGCCCGTAGTCGGGATGGAACCCGGGTCTGCGGGTGCTGACAGGTATTCAAAGGTGGACAAAAGTGCTGGAGAAACTCAGCGGGTGCGGCAGCATCTATGGAGCGAGGGAAATAGGCAACGTTTCGGGCCGAAACCCTTCCGGGGATTGGATAACATGCAGAAGAAAGAAGTTCTTCCCAGAGGCCATCAGGACTGTAAACGCCTACCTCACCAGGGACTCACTTTACTGGACCATTCTACTGTGTTTTTTTAAATTGCTGTTTTTTTTTCCCTTTTTCCTTCCACAATATTTAAAATAAGATGTGATTCTGTTCCATTCTGTTTGTAGTTTGTTTGTTTGTTGGTTTGTTTGTTTGTTTGCCCAAAGTCCGCGAGCATTGGCCACTTTTCATTTCGCTGCACGTCCCGTATGTGTCTCTGACGAATAAACTTGACTTGACCTGGCTTGAAGTCCTTTCACCGTACCTTGGCGAAGGCACACGCGGGACCGTCAAGGCTTCCTGAAGTTGATGTAGTGGTCGCAGTTCAGTATCGGACAGTCACTGAACTCTACGCTGTAATCGTAGTAGAGGAAGGCGGAGGTGGGGGCGTGGTGGGGCCCGCCGGTCAGCCCACACTCCTCCAGGGACAGTTGGGGCGGCAGGGCTGACCGAGGGGAGGTGCACGGCTCCCTGTAGACGCCCAGGCTGGTGCTGTGGATGCCGGTGTGGCTGCGGATCTGGCCGATGAGCCCCTGGACCCTGGTGTGAGCGGGCACCGTGCGCTGGAAGTGGCCGGGGTGCGACTTCTGGCCGTTGAAGCTGACCATGCGGAGACTGAGCGAGATGTACCTGAGGGGCAAGGAAGACGCACAACAGTCTCACGGTCACAAGTGATGGGAGCAGAGTTAGGCCATTCGGCCCATCGAGACCACTCCGCCATTCGATCGTGGCTGATCTATCTCTCCCTCATTCTATCGCAGTCTGAAGAAGGGTCTCGAGACCCCGAAGGAACAGGTGCAGAAGGGTCTCGACCTTTTCCTTCGCTCCATAGATGCTGCCTCACCCGCTGACTTTCCCCAGCATTTTATCTACCTTCGATTATTCCAGCATCTGCAGTTCCTTCTTAAATATCTCTCCCTCCTAACCCCTTCCTCCTGCCTTCTCCCCATAACCCCTGACACCCGCACTAATCAAGAATCTATCTATCTCTGCCTTAAAAATATCCACTGACTTGTGGCCTCCACAACAATAGACAATAGGTGCAGGAGGAGGCCATTCGGCCCTTCGAGCCAGCACCGCCATTCAATGTGATCACGGCTGATCATCCCCAATCAGTACCCCGTTCCTGCCTTCTCCCCATATCCCCCGACTCCACTTCTGTGGCAAAGAATTCCACAGATTCACCACCCTCTGGCTAAAGAAATTCCTCAATGAGGTCCCCCCCTCAACCTTCTAAACTCCAGCGAGTACAGGCCCAGCGCCGTCAAACGCTCATCATATGCTAACCCACTCATTCCTGGGACCACTCTTGTAAACCTCCTCTGGACCCGCTCTAGAGCCAACACATCCTTCCTCAGATACGGGGCCCAAAATTGCTCACAATATTCCAAATGTGACCAGCGCCTTATAGAGCCTCAGCATTACATCCCTGTTTTTGTATTCTAGCCCTCTTGAAATAAAACTAGCATTGAGTTTGCTTTCTTTCTCCCTCTCCCTCTCCCTCTCCCTCTCCCTCTCCCCTCTCCCCCTCCCTCCTCCCTCTCCATCTCCCTCCAATTTAAAATTCGAATATCGAAAGACCTGGTGGGTTTTGAGTTAGTTCCTGGAATCACTGGCTTTAGGGTCACAGAGTGATACAGTGTGGAAACAGGCCCTTCGGCCCAACTTGCCCACACCGGCCAACAATGTCCCAGCTACACTAGTCCCACCTGTCTGCGCTTGGCCCATATCCCTCCAAACCTGTCCTATCCATGTACCTGTCTAACTGTTTCTTAAACGTTGGGATAGTCCCAGCCTCAACTACCTCCTCCGGCAGCTTGTTCCATACACCCGCCACCCTTTATGTGAAGAAGTTACCCCTCGGATTCCGATCTAATCTTTTCCCCTTCACCTTGAACCTACAGTATATCCTCTGGTCCTCGATCCCCCTACTCTGGGCAAGAGACTCTGTGCATCTACCCGATCTATTCCTCTCATGATTTTATACACCTCTATAAGATCACCCCTCATCCTCCTGTGCTCCATGGAATAGAGACCCAGCCTGCTCAACCTCTCCCTATAGCTCACACATAGAAACATAGAAAATAGGTGCAGGAGCAGGCCATTCGGCCCTTGGAGCCTGCACCGCCATTCAATATGATCATGGCTGATCATCCAACTCAGTATCCTGTACCTGCCTTCTCTCCATACCCCCTGATCCCTTTAGCCACAAGGGCCACATCTAACTCCCTCTTAAATATAGCCAATGAACTGGCCTCAACTACCTTCTGTGGCAGAGAATTCCACAGACTCACCACTCTCTGTGTGAAAAATGATTTTCTCATCTCGGTCCTAAAAGACTTCCCCCTTATCCTTAAACTGTGACCCCTTGTCCTGGACTTCCCCAACATCGGGAACAATCTTCCTGCATCTAGCCTGTCCAACCCCTTAAGAATTTTGTAAGTCTCTATGAGATCCCCCCTCAATCTTCTAAATTCTAGCGAGTACAAGCCGAGTCTATCCAGTCTTTCTTCATATGGAAGTCCTGCCATCCCAGGAAACAGTCTGGTGAACCTTCTCTGTACTCCCTCTATGGCAAGAATGTATTTCCTCAGATTAGGAGACCAAAACTGTACGCAATACTCCAGGTGTGGCCTCACCAACTGGACCCTGTACAACTGCAGTAGAACCTCCCTGCTCTTGTACTCAAATCCTTTTGCTGTGAATGCCAACATACCATTCGCTTTCTTCACTGCCTGCTGCACCTGCATGCCTACTTTCAATGACTGGTGTACCATGACACCCAGGTCTCGTTGCATCTCCCCTTTTCCTAATCGGCCACCATTCAGATAATAGTCTACTCTCCTGTTTTTGCCACCCAAGTGGATAACCTCACATTTATCCACATTATACTGCATCTGCCATGCATTTGCCCACTCACCCAGCCTATCCAAGTCACCTTGCAGCCTCCTAGCATCCTCCTCACAGCTAACACTGCCCCCCAGCTTTGTGTCATCCGCAAACCTGGAGATGTTGCATTCAATTCCCTCATCCAAATCATTAATGTAAATTGTAAATAGCTGGGGTCCCAGCACTGAGCCTTGCGGTACCCCACTAGTCACTGCCTGCCATTCTGAAAATGACCCGTTTACTCCTACTCTTTGCTGCCTGGCTGCCAGCCAGTTCTCTATCCACATCAACACTGAACCCCCAATACCAATACACACCCTCTAGTCCTGGCAACATCCTCATAAATCTTTTTCTGAACCCTTTCCAGCTTGACAACATCTTTCCGATAACATGGTGCACGGAACTGAAGAAGGTTTTCAACCCGAAACGTCGCCTATTTCCTTCGCTCCATAGATGCTGCCTCACCCGCTGAGTTTCTCCAGCATTTATGTCCACCTACAATATTCTAAATGCGGTCTCACCAACATGCAGGTAGACAACTGCAGGTGGACAAAAGTGCTGGAGAAACTCAGCGGGTGCAACAGCATCTATGGAGTGAATTAAATAGGCAACGTTTCGGGCCAAAACCCTTCTTAAACTCTTATACAACTCCCAACTTCTATACTCAATACTCTGGCTGATGAAGGTCCAAAGTGCCAGAAGCTTTTTTGACCACCTTATCTACCTGCGGCTCGATCTCCATGGAACCACGCACTTGTTACGTGGAGAGAGAGAGAGAGGGAGAGGGAGAGCAAGGTGCTGCAGGCTGTACCTGGCCTCAGACACTCGGACAGGGGTCCACACACCAAGGTGGCAGCAGGGGCAGCGAGTCAGTTCTTCCTTTGTGATCACCAGAGAAGGTCCCTCTTCCCCTCCGGCTGTGTCCTCCCCCCTGGTGCCGCTCTCTCTTGGCCCGCCATCGCCCCCCTTCACTGCTCCCGCTTCATCCTCTTCATTGTCCTCATCCTCAATGCAGCTCCAATCGTGCCTGAAAGCATAGAATATTAATCTCCACATGAAGACAACATCACTTATAAGGGCACATGGAATCGGAGTAGAATTAGACACTAGACAATAGGTGCAGGAGGAGGCCATTCGGCCCTTCGAGCCAGCACCGCCATTCAATGTGATCATGGCTGATCATCCCCAATCAGTACCCCGTTCCTGCCTTCTCCCCATTTCCCCTGACTCCGCTATCTTTAAGAGCCCTATCTAGCTCTCTCTTGAAAGCATCCAGAGAACCTGCCTCCACCGCCCTCTGAGGCAGAGAATTCCACAGACTCACCACTCTCTGTGAGAAAAAGTGTTTCCTCGTCTCTGTTCTAAATGGCTTACTCCTTATTCTTAAACTGTGGCCCCTGGTTCTGGACTCCCCCAACATCGGGAACATGTTTCCTGCCTCTAGTGTGTCCAAGCCCTTAACAATCTTATATGTTTCAATGAGATCCCCTCTCATCCTTCTAAACCCCAGAGTGTACAAGCCCAGCTGCTCCATTCTCTCAGCATATGACAGTCCCGCCATCCCGGGAATTAACCTGGTGAACCTACGCTGCACTCCCTCCATTCGGCCCTTCAAGTCTACTCCACCATTCAATCACGGCTGATCTATCTCTCCCTCATTCTATCTCAGTGTGAAGAAGGGTCTCGAGACCCCGAAGGGATAGGTGCCGTTTCGGGTTGAGACCCGGAAATGTCTCGACCCGAAACGTCACCTTTTCCTTCGCTCCATAGATGCTGTCTCACCCGCTGAGTTTCTCCAGCATTTTTATCTACCTTCGATTTTTCCAGCATCTGCAGTTCCTTCTTAAATATCTCTCCCTGCTAACTCCATTCTCCTGCCTTCTCCCCATAACCTCTGACACCCGCACTAATCAATAAACTATCTATCTCTGTCTTAAAAATATCCACTGACTTGGCCTCCACAGCCTTCTGTGGCAAAGATTCACCGCCCTTGGGACCCTTCTTCAGATTGAAGAAAGTTACTGGCCCAAAACGTCACCTATCCATGTTCTCCACAGATGCTGCCTGACCCGCTGAGTTACTCCAGCACTCTGTGAAACGTCACCTATCCATGTTCTCCACAGATTGCTGCCTGACCCGCTGAGTTACTCAGCACTCTGTGAAACGTCACCTATCCATGTTCTCCACAGATGCTGCCTGACCCGCTGAGTTACTCCAGCACTCTGTGAAACGTCACCTATCCATGTTCTCCACAGATGCTGCCTGACCCGCTGAGTTACTCCAGCACTCTGTGAAACGTCACCTATCCATGTTCTCCTCAGATGCTGCCTGACCCGCTGAGTTACTCCAGCACTCTGTGAAACGTCACCTATCCATGTTCTCCACAGATGCTGCCTGACCCGCTGAGTTACTCCAGCACTCGGTGAAACGTCATCGGCAGAGTGCTGAGAACATGGATAGGTGACGTTTCAGGTCGAGACCTTTCTTCAGACTGGATCTGATCAGACTCTTCATCCAGTCTGAAGAAGGGTCTCAACTTGAAACGTCACCCATTCCTTTTCTAAAGAGATGCTGCCTGACCCGCTGAGTTACTCTGCCATTTTGTGTCTATCTGTGTATATCGAGGACGTTGATCGTGTTGGCTGCTTTCCCAAGGCCCCGTGGACTGTGAAAAAACAAAAATGCTCTTCTAAGTTCATTCCCCTCGCAAATGGATGACAAAAGGCAGAGAGTACTGGCCTGGCTTTGTCAAGCCCGGTCCCGAGCTCCACGTAGTCTATGGTCCCGCTGTTGTGTGGGTCCAACAGTCGAGTCAGGATGTGCAGGTGAACCTCGACGCAGGGAATCTTCAAGTCCCGCATCCCTGCAGCATGGAAACACAAATGTCATCTTTCTTTTCCCCTATTTTAGTTTAGTTTAGTTTAGTCTTAAGGAATAGGCCATTCGGCCCATCAAGTCTACTCCGCCATTCAATCAGGGCTGATCCAACTCTCCCTCCCAGCCCCATTCCCCTGCCTTCTCCCCACAACCTCTGACACCCGTACTAATCACAACACGGGAGCAGGCCCTGCTGCAACGTGCAAACTCCGTACAGACAGCACCTGTGGTCAGGAGGGAAGGCGGGTCTCCGGTGCAGTGTGGCAGCAACTCTACCGCTGGGGCATTAGGCCACCCTAGTTATCGTGCCTGTCTCTACACATTCTCTGGCAGCTCATTATACCCACGGCCCCCCCGTGTGAAACATGTGGCCCTCAACCTTTCCCCGAGCTGTACGGTGGCGCAGCGGGTGGAGCTGCTGCCTCACAGCGCCGGAGACCCGGGTTCCATCCCGACCACGGGCGCTGTCTGTACGGAGTTTGCACGTTCTCCCCGTGACCTGCGTGGGTTTTCTCCGAGATCTTCGGTTTCCTCCCACGCTCCAAAGACGTGCAGGTTTGTAGTTTAATTGGCTTGGTACAATTTTGGTCGCCTAGTTATAGGAAGGATGTCAACAAAATAGAGAGAGTACAGAGGAGATTTACTAGAATGTTGCCAGGTTACAGAGAAAGGCTGAACAAGTTAGGTCTTTATTCTTTGGAGCGCAGAAGGTTAAGGGGGACCTGATTGAGGTCTTTAAAATGATGAAAGGGATAGACAGAGTTGACGTGGATACGTTTTTCCCATTGAGGGTAGGGAAGATTCAAACAAGAGGGCATGACATGAGAATTAAGGGACAGACGTTTCGGGGTAACGTGAGGGGGAACTTCTTTACTCAGAGGGTGGTGGCTGTGTGGAATCAGCTTCCAGCAGAAGTGGTGGAGGCAGGATCGATTTTAACATTTAAGAGTAAAGTGGATAGGTATATGGACGTGAAGGGAATGGAGGGGTATGGTCTGAGTGCAGGTAGATGGGACTAGGGGAAAACAAAGGGTCGGCATGGACTGGAAGGGCCGAGCGGGCCTGTTTCCGTGCTGTAATTGTTATATGGTTATATGGTTATATGGTGTAAATGTAAATTGTCCCCAGTGTGTGTAGGAGGGTGTTAATGTGCGGGGATCGCTGGTCAGTGCTGACTCGGTCGGCCGAAGGGCCTGTTTCTGTGCTGTATCTCTAAACTAAACTAAACTAAACGTTAGTCCTATATTTCAAGAGAGAGTTAGATAGGGCTCTTAAAAATAGCAGAGTCAGGGGATATGGGGAGAAGGCAGGAACGGGGTACTGATTGGGGATGATCAGCCATGATCACATTGAATGGCGGTGCTGGCTCGAAGGACCAAATGGCCTACTCCTGCACCTATTGTCTATTGTCTATCTGTGGCGAGCACAGGTGGCTTGGATAGAGTGGATGTGGAGAGGATGTTTCCACTGGTCGGAGAGTCTAGGCATAGAGGGCACAGCCTCAGAATTCCCCGCTGTATCTCCAAACTAAACTAAACTAAACGGATGAATCCAAATTGCAATCCGTCTGTGCGTGGAGCAGTTTGCTGCGAGTAGAAAGGTAAGCGAGCAACATTACTATTTTGTAACCATGATTGCAAAGTATTGGGTGAACCGCAAGGTATTTTTAAAACCCATGCAGAGAGAACAATACATAGAAACATAGAAACATAGAAATTAGGTGCAGGAGTAGGCCATTCAGCCCTTCGAGCCTGCACCGCCATTCAATATGATCATGGCTGATCATCCAACTCAGTATCCCGTACCTGCCTTCTCTCCATACCCTCTGATCCCCTTAGCCACAAGGGCCACATCCAACTCACTCTTAAATATAGCCAATGAACTGGCCTCAACTACCCTCTGTGGCAGAGAGTTCCTGAGACTCACCACTCTCTGTGTGAAAAAAGTCTTTCTCATCTCGGTCTTAAAGGATTTCCCCCTTATCCTTAAGCTGTGACCCCTTGTCCTGGACTTCCCCAACATCGGGAACAATCTTCCTGCATCTAGCCTGTCCAACCCCATATTGTTACACTCGTCACATCGACTTTCAGACCACCAATCTAAGGGACCAGCAGGCTGTTATCAGTATCTGCAGTCTAACTCAATATCAATCAATCTCAGTTTTATTCGTCACTTGCAAGTGAAATTAATTTGCCAGCAGCGGTACAATGATAAAGAACACACAAAAACACACTAAAAATTTAACACAAATATCCACCACAACATTCAACACTGTGGTGGAAGACACAACATTTGGCCTGAATTACACGGTAGAATGTGAATCGTGCAGAATATATGTGGTGGAGGTTACATTGACCGAGATTAATATGGCTGATCTACAATTACCCAGTTTGAACTCGTCGTACTGAAGCAAGCCGTTGCCGGCCTTGTCGTATTTGCAGAACAGTTGCATGGCCTGTTGGTGGTGCGCTTTCAGCCACTTGTCCATGCGCTCCAGGAAGGGTCTGTACTCACTGGCGTTCCTCTGGAACTCTCTTCCCGCTTTTTCCAGCTTCACCTATGACCAGCGCAAGCAGACGGGGTCAACGTTAGCTTCTTTAGATACACGACGGAGGTGTTGTCCCTGGCCCCCTGGTTGCGGCAACACAGGTTTAGGTTTATTCCTGTGGCCCTTCAGCCCACCGAGCCCCGCACATTAACTCTATCCTACACACACATTACAGACAATTTACATTTAATTTAGTTGAATAGTACAATCATCCTGAATAATAGAATGGATGAAGAATTACGAATAATAAATCATGGTTATATCTCCGACGATGGATAATTGTTTAATACTCCATTCACTTCCTTATTTTCTATATTATTTTTCTCTATCTTTTCCTACTTTCTAAAAAAATTTTAAAAAATGTATAGAAACACAAAGTCTTAAATGTTAATATTAATATTAATAATATTATGAATGTATGTAAGAAGTATTTTTTATTAATATGTATTTACAACTAATAAAATATATTCATCACAATTTAGTTTAAGAAAGAATTGCAGATGCTGGAAAAATCGAAGGTAGACAAAAATGTTGGAGTAACTCAGCGGGTCAGGCAGCATCTGTGGAGAACATGGATAGGTGACAATAGACAATAGGTGCAGAAGTAGGCCATTCAGCCCTTTGAGCCAGCACTGCCATTCAATGTGATCATGGCTAATCATCCCCAATCAGTACCCCTTTCCTGCCTTCTCCCCATATCCCCTGACTCCGCTATTTTTAAGAGCCCTATCTAACTCTCTCTTAAAAGCATCCAGAGAACCTGCCTCCACCGCCCTCTGAGGCAGAGAATTCCACAGACTCACCACTCTCTGTGAGAAAAAGAGTTTCCTCGTCTCCGTTCTAAATGGCTTACTCCTTATTCTTAAACTGTGGCCCCTGGTTCTGGACTCCCCCAACATCGGGAACATGTTTCCTGCCTCTAGTGTGTCCAAGCCCTTAACAATCTTATATGTTTCAATGAGATCCCCTCTCATCCTTCTAAACTCCAGAGTGTACAAGCCCAGCCGCTCCATTCTCTCCATTCTCTCAGTGACGTTTCACAGAGTGCTGGAGTAACTGAAGGTCACGACCCGAAACGTCACCTATTTCCTTCACTCCATAGGTGCTGCCTCACCCGCTGAGTTTCTCCAGCATTTTTGTCTACCTTTAATTTAGTTTACTTTAGAGATACAGCGCTGAAACAGGCCCTTCGGCCCTCCTAGTCCGTGCCGACCAGCGACCCCCGCACACTAACACTATCCTACACCCACTAGGGACAAATTTACACATTTACAACAAGCCAATTAACCTACAAACCTGTACGTCAATGGAGTGTGGGAGGAAACTGAAGATCTCAGCAAACCCACGCAGGACACGGGGGGAAGGAACAAAGTCTGTACAGACAGCGCCCGTAGTCGGGATCGAACCTGGGTCTCTAGCGCTGTGCGGCAGCACCATGCATTGCATTCCTGCATTGTTGCCCACCTCCTACCATCCTCTGCCCACTGCCCCCACATAACCTGCTCCCTCGCCCTTGGTCTTTGCAACCTGGGATCAACGTCATGCAGTGTTTAATAAATAACCAGCACGTTGCAATGGGCACATACTCCATGTCAACAGGCTTTAGCATTCACCGTGGCAAAGTTCCATGTCAATATTGTCCAATTGTATTTCTATTACAATAGTCACAGCGACTAAACTTATTTGATCTCACGGTTCAGTCAGCCTTAACCTCCCTGATCTCCAGCACTTCAACTCCCCCTCCCATTCCCACACTGCCCTCTCTGTCCCGGGCCTCCTCCGTTGTCAGAGTGAGGCCCAGCGCAAAGTGGAGGAACAGCAGCTCATATTCCGCTTGGGCAGCTCCCACCCCAGCGGTCTGAACATTGACCTTTAACCTCAAGTAACCCTTGCTTTCCCTCTCTCTCCATCCCCTCCCCCTCCCCAGTTCTCCCACCAGTCCCACTGTTTCCGACTACATTCTATCTCTGTCCTGCCCACTCCCCTGACATCAGTCTGCAGAAGGGTCTCGACCCGAAACATCACCCATTCTCTCTCTCCAGAAAATTGTAAATTGTCCCTGGTGCGTAGGGTAGTGTTAGTGTACGGGGGGGGGGGTCGCTGGTGGGCGCGGACTCGCTGGGCCGGAGGGCCTGTTTCTGCGGCGTATCTCTAAACTAAACTAAACGTTAGTCCTACCTGCGGTGAGCACTCTTGGCTGGGATAGAGTGGATGTGGAGAAGACGTTTCCACTAGTGGGAGAGTCTAGGACTAGAGGTCACAGCCTCAGAATTAAAGGACATTCTTTTAGGAAGGAGATGAGGAGGAATGTCTTTAGCCAGAGGGCGGTGAATCTGTTGAATTCATCGCCACAGAGGGCTGAGGGGGCCACGTCAGTGGATATTTTTAAGGCAGAGATAGATAGATTCTTGATTAGTGCGGGTGTCAGAGGTTATGGGGAGAAGGCAGGAGAATGGGGTTAGGAGGGGGAGATATTTAAGAAGGAACTGCAGATGCTGGAAAAAAATCCAAGGTAGATAAAAATGCTGGAGAAACTCAGCGGGTGAGGCAGCATCTATGGAGCGAAGGAAAAGGCGACGTTTCGGGTCGAGTCCCGGAAGCATCTATGGAGCGAAGGAAAAGGTGACGTTTCGGGTCGAGACCCTTCCGGGTCTCGACCCGAAACGGCACCTATTCCTTCGGGGTCTCGAGACCCTTCTTCAGTCTGAGATAGAATGAGGGCGAGATAGATCAGCCACGATTGGATGGCGGAGTAGACCAGATGGGCCGAATGGCCTAATTCTACTGCTATCACTAACAATGACACCAACAACATTTTAGCGAAAGGGGACAGATTGAGCAGCCTCACCATCTCTCTCACCTCTTCGCTCTCTGTTTGTTTTCCCTTCCTCTTCTTTCTCTTTTTTCTCTTGCCCGTGACCTTCGATGGATTTGCTTTATTTGGGAGGTCCATTTTAGACGAGGAATGTTCCTTGAAAAAAGGAATTATACAGAGACTCAATTCCCACGGGAAAGCTGGCTGACGAATTACAGGTGCCGTAAAGCACAGAGAGCTGGAGTAACTCAGCGGGTCAGGCAGCATCTGTGGAGAACATGGACAGGTGACGTTTCAGGTTGGGATCCCTGTTCCATACCTGAGATTTCCCCTATCCGTGTTCTCCAAGGATGCTGCCTGACCCGCTGAGTTACTCCAGCACTTTGTGCCTTTTTTTTTGTAGACCAGCATCTGCAGTTCCTGGTTTCTACGGAATCTCTATTAGGGATGAGTTCCTGATCTTCCAATCTACCCTGTTGCACGCTTTGCACTTTTCTAGAGTTGCAACAATATACTCTGCACTTTTTCCTTATTTTCTCTTTTGCACACCCCCTGGTGTCTGGTGCCCTAGAGATAACAGTGTAGAAACAGGCCCTTCGGCCCACGGAGTCCATGCTGACCAATGATCTACCCCGTCCACTAGCTCTAACCTGCACACACTCGGGGCAATTTACAGAGAGGCCAATTAACCTACAAAGCCACGCGTCTTTGGGACGTGACATGAAACCGGAGCACCGGGCGGAAACTCACGCGGTCACAGGGATACTCCACACAGAGAGACAGCACCCGAGGTAAGGATGGAACCTGGGTCTCTGGCGCTGTGAGGCAGCAGCTCTACCCGCTGCACCGCTGTGCTGACACCTCTCTGTCCCATTTCCCCCTGTCCCCCCTCTCCCCGTCCCCTCTCTATCCCTCCTCCTCCCCTGTCCCCCCCCCCCTCTCCCCCGTCCCCCCTCTCCCCTGACCCCCTCTCTCCCCCTGCCCCCCCTCTCTGTCCCCTCTCCCCCGTCCACTCTCTGTCCCCTCTCCCCCTTATCCTATCTCCCCCCCTCTCTGTCCCCTCTCTCCCCCTGCCCCCCCTCTCTCCCTCTCTGTCCCTGTCCCCTCTCTCCCCCTGTACCCCCTCTCCCCCCGTCCCTTCTCCCCCTCTTCCCCTGTCCCCTCTCCCCCTGCCCCCCTCTCCCCCCTCTCTGTCCCCCTCTCCCCCCTCTCCCCCCTCTCCCCCTCCCCCTCTGTCCCCTCTTCCCCCTGCCCCCCTCTCTGTCCCCTCCCTGTCCCCCCTCTCTGCCCCCTCTCTGTCCCCCTCTCTCCTCCTGCCCCCCTCTCTGTCCCCTCTCTGTCCCCTCTCTCCCCCTGCCCCCCTCTCTGTCCCCTCCCTGTCCCCCCTCTCTCCCCCCTCTCCTGCCCCCTCTCTCCCCCTGTCCCCCTCTCTGTCCCCTCCTGTCCCCTCCCTGTCCCCCCTCTCTGCCCCCTCTCTGTCCCCTCTCTCCTCCTGCCCCCCTCTCTGTCCCCTCTCTGTCCCCTCTCCTCCCCCTGTCCCCCTCTCTGCCCCCTCCCTGTCCCCCCCTCTCTGCCCCCTCTCTGTCCCCCTCTCCCCCTGTCCCCCTCTCTGTCCCCTCTCTGTCCCCTCTCTCCCCCTGTCCCCCTCTCTGCCCCCTCCCTGTCCCCCCTCTCTGCCCCCTCTCTGTCCCCTCTCCCCCTGTCCCCCTCTCTGTCCCCTCCCTGTCCCCCTCTCTCCCCCTGTCCCCTCTCTGCCCCCTCTCTCCCCCTGTCCCCCTCTCTGTCCCCTCCCTGTCCCCCCTCTCTGTCCCCTCTCTGCCCCCTCTCTCCCCCTGTCCCTCTCTGCCCCCTCTCTGCCCCCTCTCTCCCCCTGTCTGCCCCCTCTCCCCCCCTGCACCCTCTCTGCCCCCTCTCTCCCCCTCTCTGTCCCCTCTCCCCCTGCCCCCTCTCTCCCCCTGTCCTGCCCCCTCTCTCCCCCTGTCCCCCCTCTATCTCCCTCTCTCTCCCCCTCTCTCCCCCCTCTCTCCCCTCTCTGTCCCCTCTCTCCCCCTCTCTCTCCCCCTCTCTCCCCCCTCTGCCCCCTCTCTCCCTCCTCTCAGCCCCCTCTCTCCCCCTGTCCCCCTCTCTCCCCCTCTCTCCCCGCTCCTTCCCCTGTAGATTTGGCCACTCACCCTCGCCCAGCGGCGACGAGGTGCCCGGTTGCCAGGGACGCGTCGCTGGGGCTGCAGTGGACACACCGCCAGCCCCAGACTGCAAGAGACCGCAACGTTGCAGCGAGTTGCAGCGCAGCCGGTGCATTTAACACGCACACATCTTGTCCAAGGCCTTGTGGTTGGTTGAAGAAGGCTCGAAGTGGAGTGGAGTTGATACTTGCTGCCTGATCCCCTGAGTTACCGCAGCAATTAGTAATTGCCTCGTTAAACCAACATCTGCAGTTCCATCCGTCTCCATTCTCAGTCGCTGCCCGACCTCAGATTCAGCTGCCCCAGCCCGGCTATCTGTGGTTACCTGATCCTTCATTATAACTGGATCCGCAAAGAGGTCAGGTGTAGGTCTGAAGAAGGGTCTCGACCCCCAAACGTCAACTATTCCCTATCCTTCTCTCCACAGATACTGCCTGTCCCGCTGAGTTTCTCCAGCATGTTTATCAACTTTATTAGGAGTAGGAAATAACTTGTTTACACCAAAGATGGACACAGAAAGCTGGAGTAACTCAGCGGGTCAGGCAGCATCTGTGGAGAACATGGATAGGTGACGTTTCACAGAGTGCTGGAGTAACTCAGCGGGTCAGGCAGCATCTGTGGAGAACATGGATAGGTGACGTTTTGGGCCAGTAACTTTCTTCAATCTGAAGAAGGGTCCCAAGGGCGGTCAACCTTTGCCACAGAAGGCTGCGGAGGCCACAAGTCAGTGGATATTTTTAAGGCAGAGATTGATAGTTTATTGGTTAGTGCGGGTGTCAGAGGTTATGGGGAGAAGGCAGGAGAATGGGGTTAGGAGGGAGAGATATTTAAGAAGGAACTGCAGGTGCTGGGAAAATCGAAGGTAGATAAAAATGCTGGAGAAACTCAGTGGGTGAGGCAGCGTCTATGGAGCGAAGGAAAAGGTGACGTTTCGGGTCGAATGGTCACAAATGGCCTCCTCCTGCACCTATTTTCTATGTTTCTATGTAAATTGGTTCAACACAGAAGCTGAACTCTAACTTGAGTCCGGGACTGGATGAATAACTGCGCCTTATAACCTACGGACCTATCGCCAAAACTGTTATTGGTAATTTTTGTAATCATTTTTTCTTGGGGATTGTTTTCCCTCCCTCCCTATTAGTTTATAGACCTTTCTTTTCAGTTTTATCTTTCAAAAAAAATTTTAAAAAAAGAACAGAAGCTTTGAATGAATGTAATTGATCAACAAACCATGTTGTTATTATGTGTTTACGCTTCTAATAAAATTCTTTTTTTTTAAATTTTTTTTAAAAAAGTAACGATGATAAAGGAAACAGGTCATTGTTAGCTGTGGCCGAGGTGAGAACGAGTTACAGACAGTGAGACTCACTATTTGTTGCATATCTTTCATTATTTGTTCTACTCCTCTCATTTCTCTTTCCCCTGACTCTCTGTCTGAAGAATTCTCGCCCCAAAACGTCACCCATTCCTTCTCTCCAGAGATGCTGCCTGTCCCGCTGAGTTACTCCAGCATTTTGTGTCTATAGACAATAGGTGCAGGAGTAGGCCATTCGGCCCTTCGAGCCAGCACCGCCATTCAATGTGATCATGGCTGATCATCCCCAATCAGTACCCCGTTCCTGCCTTCTCCCCATATCCCCTGACTCCGCTATCTTTAAGAGCCCTATCTCGCTCTCACTTGAAAGTATCCAGAGAACCGGCCTCCACCGCCCCCTGAGGCAGAGAATTCCACAGACTCACCACTCTCTGTGAGAAAAAGTGTTTCCTCGTCTCCGTTCTAAATGGGTTACTCCTTATTCTTAAACTGTGGCCCCTGGTTCTGGACTCCCCCAACATCGGGAACATGTTTCCTGCCTCTAACGTGTCCAAACCCTGAATAATCCTATATTTCCAGAAGTTGCCCTCTCATCCTTCTAAATTCCAGAGAGTACAAGACCAGCCGCTCCATTCTATGAACATATGACAGTCCCACCATCCCGGGAATTAACCTTGTGAACCTACGCTGCACTCCCTCAATGGCAAGAATGTCCTTCCTCAAATTTGGAGACCAAATCTGCACACAATACTCCAGGTGTGGTCTCACTAGGGCCCCGTACTCTTTGCTCCTATACTCCTATCTGGTAATTTGTTGGTTCACTTAGAAACATAGAAACATAGACAATAGGTGCAGGAGTAGGCCATTCGGCCCGTCAAGCCTGCACCGCCATTCAATATGATCATGGCTGATCATCCAACTCAGTATCCCGTACCTGCCTTCTCTCCATACCCCCTGATCCCTTTAGCCACAAGGGCCACATCTAACTCCCTCTTAAATATAGCCAATGAACGGGCCTCAACTACCTTCTGTGGCAGAGAATTCCACAGATTCACCACTCTCTGTGTGAAAAATGATTTTTCTCATCTCGGTCCTAAAAGACTTCCCCCTTATCCTTAAACTGTGACCCCTTGTTCTGGACTTCCCCAACATCGGGAACAATCTTCCTGCATCTAGCCTGTCCAACCCCTTAAGAATTTTGTAAGTCTCTATAAGATCCCCCTCAATCTTCTCAATTCCAGCGAGTACAAGCCGAGTCTATCCAGTCTTTCTTCATATGGAAGTCGTGCCATCAGTCTGGTGAACCTTCTCTGTACTCCCTCTATGGCAAGAATGTCTTTCCTCAGATTAGGAGACCAAAACTGTACGCAATACTCCAGGTGTGGCCTCACCAAGACCCTGTACAACTGCAGTAGAACCTCCCTGCCCCTATACTCAAATCCTTTTGCTATGAATGCCAACATATCAATCGCTTTCTTCACTGCCTGCTGCACCTGCATGCCTACTTTCAATGACTGGTGTACCATGACACCCAGGTCTCGCTGCATCTCCCCTTTTCCTAATCGGCCGCCATTCAGATAATATGCTTGATCAATGGTGTTTTATCATTAATGTTTTATTATTATTAATATTTAGTGTTTTCGGAGTCATTCGTAACTGTCACTGTATGTCATATTGTTACTTGTGCGCGGAGCACCAAGGCAAATTCCTTGTATGTGAATACTTGGCCAATAAACTTACTTACTTCCTCACTCGACTCCTCTTGTTATGAAGCCCAATTCTTTCTTTAACCTTCGGTCTAAACCAGCATCTGCAGTTCCTCCCGACACGTCATTTGGCCCAGTTGCTTAGCTGCACTCGAATAGAGCTCCTTGCTCTGAGCTGACATTAACTAACCTTGCTGAGCCTCCGTTCGCTTTGTGGACTGGTCACTATCGGTCACCAGTCTTCTTTTCAACCGCGAAAATCTTGGCAGGAGCAGCCCAGCTT